>JAQFVV010000084.1:2719508-2737008 GCA_028023455.1 Epiperipatus broadwayi | reverse complement strand
GGTTTTTGCTTTAACTGGTCCTCAATGTAGAAAACGATAGTTCATTTCTCCTTCTTTCTTAGCAGAACTGAAGGGATTGAAGAGTGCATCTTTTCAATCTCTTCTCCTTCACCTCCACTCTAACACATATCTGTCACATCTCTCAATAATAATCAATCAATAATTTTCAAACTTGTCCTTTTATGTTAATTTTGTGGATTGAATTGACATTACGTAATTGATGTGATGGTCCTTTCGCTGAGGTCTGATTCCATTGTTTTTCTCTCCTATCTCACCGCTGTTTATACATATAAATGCCCAAGGCTAGTTTACTAATTAAAATAATAATTTCCATTTTCTGATTACTTAATGTGTTTTCCAAAATTAAAGATATATTTTTATCTCTAAATCTTTTTAAGATTTAGTTTTAAAGTACTTTTTCTTTAATAAAGTTTTATTTTAATAATTTTTCATCTGCGCGATTTTATATATATATATATGAGTTTAAGATTTTCAATTTTTATGTATAACAAAAAAAAAAGAAGTTTTTAAATGCGAACTTTTTATTTTAACTTTATGTTTAATAATAAAAAACATTGTAATGATGTCTGTGCTCGTTACAATATATATATATATATTATTCTACATAAATAGAGTGTTATAAAGAGAGCAACCAAAATTCAAAAAACATTAATTATAAACAACAATTTACCAAGCGCTTTCATTACAGTATACCAAAAGCATGGTGATGTTTTGGAACTGAATGATTAATATTCCAGTGCATGTTCAGTGAACACTAGTGTTACACAGATTGATAACATTTTCGACTTAACAATAAATCAAGCCTCTTTCATCTTCCTTTTCAGATCATTTGACTCATGGCACACAGTAGTAATATTTTGAGAATAGAACTCATGACCAATAATTACTTTCATGAATTGAAAAAACAGAATTAATCTGTAAATCACTTTTAGGTTTTTTGTACTGATAAATATGCTGTTTTAATTACCTTAAAATATTTGACTTCGTTTCACCATAATAAATAGCATTACAATTATTTTTTGCAAATAATGGAATAAACCACTTTATACTTATTCATTTCCTCTACATTATCCTCTGAATTGTTTATTGATTTATTTAAACACAAAGGTGAAAGGAATCATACACTATAATCTCACCTATAATATTTTTTTTTAATTTCTTACTTATAGATGACACATAAGCTAAAAAAAAAACACTTTTGTAACAGTTTTATTATTTACATTCACTTTATGTTTAAACTTTTAATTCTGACAAAACAAACATAATTGAATGTGTAATATATTATTTTTATCCCACTCCTATCAAATCATTCATTGTTTCTCAATATTATTTTTCCTATCTGCTTCAACTTTAGAAAGATACAAATTTTGTTACAAAAAACACTTAAATCCAGCCATTTTTAATTCAAAGGAACATTCAATGTTAGATGTATAAAACATCCTACATTCATTGGTTTAACACATATTTTATACCCAAACATATAGCATTTATATACATGTACATCTAAATACTTTAAGATACCATCATTTTCAAACTAAATTGTCCATGACAATTCATTGAGCATATTTACTATCACATCTTTTGAGCTATACACAAAAACATCATCCACATATCTTCTATATATTAAATCATAACTCTTTATAAATGGATGAACATATGCATTTCCATTTCTGAAATGTACAAATTACACATAAGACCATTCACCACCCACCCCATTAGCCAACCATTCTTTATTTAATAATGATCCTTTCCATATCACACAGTAATTTTCTCATTAATCCATTCCAACACTTTTATAATAAATCTGGCTTTAGAAAAGTCTATATTACAATTCACCAAAAGTTTATTAATTGCACTTATCAATTTATTATGGTCCACTGATTTATATGACTAACATATATCCAATGAGACCAGATAACCATCATCAAAAACTTTGGCAGACTTCAAAATGTAGAATTAATTGTATATTAATTGTAATTAATAAACTTTAGTTGGATTGTAATGTAGACTTTTGTAAAGCCAGATTTATTATGGAAGTGTTGGAACGGATCAATGAAGATATTACTGCATGATATGGAAAGGATTATCAAATAAAAAATTGTTGGCCAGTGGGGTTGGCAGTGAGTGGGATTAAGTGTAGTTTATACATTTTGGAATTGGATAAAAATATATTGTTGAGCCATTTATAAAAGGTATAATTTAATATATAGAAAATATGTGGAGGATGTTTTGTTTATGGTTAAAAGGATGTCATAGTGAATATGTTCCATGAATTAAATGAAAATTCTGGTTTGTAATGGACTATTGAGTTTGAAAATGATAGTATCTTAAACTATTTAGATATAAATGTATATAAATGCTATAATATGTCTGGGTATAAAATGTTTGTTAAACTATTGAATGTGAAAGGTTTTAAACATCCATCATTAAATGTTCCTTTGAATTTTAAAATGACTGGATTTAAATGTTTTTTTGTATTGAAATTTGTATCTTTGTAAATTTGATGCAGATAGAAAAAGTAATATTGAGAAATATATGAATGATTTGATAGAAATGGGATACAAAAAAAAACTGTATTACACAGACAATTGTGTTTGTTTTATCAGAATTTAAAGTTTAAACATAAAGTGGATGTGAATAATAAAAATATCAAAAAGTGGTTTTCTTTAGCTTATGTGCCATCTATAAGTAAGAAATTAAAAAATGTTATCGGTGATGATTATAATGTAGGATTCCATTCCCCTTTATATTTAAATACATTAGTAAACAATTCAAAGAATAATGTGGAGGAAATGAATAAGTATGAAGTGGTTTATCCCATTACTTGCAAAAATTTGTAATGCTATTTATTATGGTGAAACGAAAGTGAATGTTTTAACTTGATTATAACAGTATATTTATTAGTATAAAAAATGTAAAAGTGATTTACAGTTTAATTCTGTTTTTGTCAAATTGTGAAAGTAATTGTGCTCATGAGTTTTATTGTCAAAATATTACTACTGTGTTAAATGAGTCAAATGATAGAAAAAGAAAGTTGAAAAACCTTGGTTTATTGCTAAGTCTAAAAACACTATCAATCAGTGTAACACTAGTGTTCCATTGAGCATGCACTGGAATATTAACCATTCAGTTCCAATATATTGCCATGATTCTGGTATACAGTACCGAAAGTGCTTGGCAAATTGTTGTTTATAAATTAATGTTTTGGTTTTTTTTTTTTTGCGTTTTGGTTGCTCTGTTTACCATGCTTTATTCATCTAGAATAATTTTCATTATCTAACAGTTCTTATATATATATATATATATATATATATATATATATATATATATATATATATATATATATATATATATATATATATATTGTAATGGGCACGTACGTTTTATTAGTAAGCATGAAAAGAATAAAAGTTCGCAAATAAAACTTCCTTTTTAAGAATTAAAAATTAAAATTCTATACAAAACTCATATATATATAAAATCACACAGATTAAAAAAATTATTAAAATAAAACTTTATTAAAAATAGAAAAGGTATTTTAAAAACAAAAACTTTAAAAGATTTAGAGATAAAAATATATCTTTAAGTTTGAAAACAAATTAATTAGTGTTATTGAAAAAATGGAAATGATTGTTTTAATTAGTTAAATGTAAACTAGCCTTTGGCATTTAAATGTATAAGCAACTATCAGATAGGAGAGAAAAACAATGGAATCAGACATCAGTGAAAGGACCATCACATTGATGACGTAATGTCAATTGAATCCTTAAAATTAATATAAAAGGAAAAGTTTGGAAATTATTAGTTAGTTATTACAAGAGGACAGATATGTGTTAGTGCGGAGTTGTAGGAAAAGGGATTGAAAAGATGCACTCTTCAATCCCTTCAGTTTTGTTTAAAAAAAAGAAATGACATTGTTTTTTCTACATTAAGGACCAGCTAAGCTAAAAGACCTCTGGATAAATAAAAAAACAATGGTTAATTGGATATCAATATCTATTTAGGATGGTGTGGGAATTCACATTTAAATGGCAAGCCACATATAAAGCTGGACATTTTAAAAATTGTAAGAACTTTAGATAATTCATGAACATTAAATTAAAAACTATCCATATTTAAAAAAAATAAAAATAGATTCCTATCTGACCAAACTAAATTATTTATTAATTAGTTATAATTTTATTTGATGTATTTCTTTTTTGTAAAATCATTTCCATTTATTTTTTTTTTGTTGTTGTTCTTTAAGTTTTATTTATGATTTTTGTTTTGCGATAAATTAAATTATATAAATGTTAAACCTAAGTCGGGCGTGAATGGCTATATAGATTTGTAAAGTCATATTAGGTGATGGTAATCTTAGATTATTTGTTTCATAGTTAAATTTGGTCAATAGATTGGATATATTGGTGTAATTAGTAGATGTAGTACAGATTCGCTATGGGCAGAATCGCTTTAGATGCCGAACACTTCCTTTTTGGCCTAGGGAATGTGATTCGTAAGTCAGCAAAATGACCACAATCCTTTCCTATGGAGTTTTTTTTTTATTGCTCTTCTTGTCAGATAGATGTAGTATTCCTATCTGATGAGAGGCAATTTCTTCTCTTAACCTTATGTGCTGCCATATTTCATATTACATTGAATGCATAGATATATCAGATGAATTGATGTTAGTTTGATTGCGAACTTTTGGCCTAAGGTTAAATAAGGATAGAATATTTTCTTTCAAATGCAAATCAATGTAGTCTATTCATACTCATGCTCTAAATAAAAAATGCATTAAATTTAAGTTGGGTATGGACATTGCATGGATTCGTTATCAGTTAATTATGTTTTTGGTTTTCATATTGGATCAAAATATATAGACATTCGGTAAATAATGATGCCTTACGGTGAGTACCTAAAATGTATATATTCAGATGTCTTTTAAGTTATTGGTGTCTCTGCGGTATCTTATGATGAATACCATTGGGTTTCTTGTATTCCCTATGCAATTGACGGTATCAATGACTTTGTATTTTGATTGTTTATGTTTATTTTGGAAGGTTTTTTAACCGTGTAATCTATGTAACCGATCTATACTCAACATTTTAAAACAAACTTTTATAAACCCATCTGTGCGATCTTATAATAGTATAAAAATTAAAATGTAAATTAAAATCTAAAATAAAAGTTAAAAATAATGTTAAATGTTAAAGTAAACATGCTAAAATAATAATTTTAAATTTTATATATAAGTGCGTAAATAAATGTTTGTATGTTAATTACTGGCAGTGGCTTATTTTATTCTTTTTTAAAAAAATATTCTTAGATAAGAATTTATAAAATATAAATCTCTGCTATTCCACTGAGCTAGTGACAATGGGCTAATGACTGGAATCAAAATATATAATTTTTTTTTGACTTACGTATCTGCCTACTTTATAAATTTTTCTAGGTTCAAATGCCTAGATGGTGCCCTGTAGTGCAGATGATGTTAAGTTCCATTAATCTGGATCATTATAACTGGCTACCCAACTTGGGCTGATTTTTAATAAACTACCAGGGCCCTGAGTAAATTTATTTTATCAAAATGAAATATTTTTATCTGTTACATAAAGTTGTATACTTTAAATCTTATAAAAGCACTGCCAAAAAGAAATTGCACATATATTAAAAACCAATGGAAAGATATAAATAATTTTAAACTGTATTTTGTTAAAAAGAGTCAAAAGGTTGCAATTGATAAGATTTTTGTTAATATAAATTATGCATTAATGTGTAGGAGCGCACAGCCACATAAGTTTATGATGGTAAATGTCATACCTTACGGTGAGTATCTTTGGGAATTACTTCAGTGTAACCACCATTATTCCTTAAAACATATTTACCTCAATGCAATCTTCTTAAATAAATAAGTTATATAATTTGTATGTTGTGCCGTTTGGTAAAATGAAAATGTATAAAAAATACAACTCTTGTGGGGAGGAGGTGTAAATGTGGATGGTTCTTAGGAAAACGATAGTCAACGTTTTTTTTTTTTGTATATAGTCTTTTTTGTAAAATTACTAACCGGATGTTTTTGTAAATGTATTCGTTAATCGTGTACCATAATTACTAACCCAAAGTAAAATATTTTTTTTGTTTATTTTTTTAAGCAAGTTTACTGATATGTAATGCACATATGTATGTTACATTGTTTTTTTATTAGTAAACATGAAAAGAATAAAAGTTTGCAAATAAAACTTTCTTTTTAAGAATTAAAAATTGAAAATTAAAATTCTATACTAAACTCATATATATATATATATATATATATATGATATATATATATAGTATATATATATATATATATATATATACATATATATATATATATATATATATATATATATATATATATATATAAAATCGCACAGATGAAAAAAATTATTAAAATAAAACTTTATTAAAAATAGAAAAGGTATTTTAAAAACAAAAACTTAAAAAGATTTGGAGATAAACATATATCTTTAAGTTTGAAAACAAATTAATTGGTGTTATTGAAAAAATTGAAATGATTGTTTTAATTAGTTAAATGTAAACTAGCCTTGGGCATTTAAATGTATAAGCAATGGTCAGATAGGAGAGAAAAACAATGGAATCGGACCTCAGCGAAAGGATCAGCACATCGATGACGTAATGTCAATTGAATCATTAAAATTAATAAAAAAGGAAAAGTTTGGAAATTATTAATTATTACAAGAAGACAGATATGTGTTAGTGCGAAGTTGTAGGAGAAGGGATTGAAAAGATGCACTCTTCAATCCCTTCAGTTTTGTTAAAAAAAAAGAAATAACATTGTTTTTTCTACATTAAGGACCAGCTAAACTAAAAGACCTCTGGATAAATAAAAAAATAATGGCTAACTGGATACCAATATCTATTTAAAACGGCATGGGAATTCATGTTTAAATGGCAAGCCATGGATAAAGCTGGACATTTTAAAAATTGTAAGAATTTTAGATAATTCATGAACATTAAATTAAAAACTTTCCATATATAATAAAAATAGAAATAGATTCCTATCTGACCAAACTAAATTATTTATTAATTAGTTATAATTTTATTTGATGTATTTCTTTTTTGTAAAATCATTTCCATTTATTTTATTTTTTTGTTGTACTTTAAGTTTTATTTATGATTTTTGTTTTGCGATAAATTAAATTATATAAATGTTAAACTTAAGTCAGGCGTGAACAGCTATATAGATTTGTAAAGTCATATTAAGGGAGGGTAATCTTAGGTTATTTGTTTCGTAGTTAAATTGGGTCAATGGATTGGATATATTGGTGTAATTAGTAGATGTAGTACGAGATTCGCTATGGGCAGAATCGCTTTATATGCTGCACACTTCCTTTTTTTGGCCTATGGAATTCATTTTGTAAGTTGGCATAATGACCACAGTCCTTTCCTATGGAGTTTTTTTATTGCTCTTCTTGTCAGATAGATGTAGTATTCCTATCTGATGAGAGGCAATTTCTTCTCTTAATCTTATGTGCTGCCATTTTTCATATTACATTAAATGCATTGATATATCAGATGAATTGACGTTAGTTTGACTACGAACTTTTGGCCTAAGGTTAAATAAGGATAGAATATTTTCTTTCAAATGCAAATCTATGTAGTCTATTCATACTTGACACTCTAAATAAAAAATGCATTAAATTTAAGTTGGGTATGGACGTTGCATGGATTTGTTATCGGTTAATTATGTTTTTGGTTTTCATAGTTGATCAAAATATATAGACATTCGATAAATAATGATACCTTATGGTGAGTATCTAAAATGTATTTATTCAGATGTCTTTTAAGTTATTGGTGTCTCTGCAGTATCTTATGATGAATACTATTGGGTTTCTTGTATTCCCTATGCAATTAACAGTATAATGACTTTGTATTTTGATCATTTATGTTTATTTTGGAATGTTTTTTAACTGTGTAATCTATGTAACCGATCTATACTCACCATTTTAAAACAAACTTTTATAAACGCATCTGTGCAAACTTATAATAGTATAAAAATTAAAATGTAAATTAAAATCTAAAATAAAAGTTAAAACTATTGTTAAACGTTAAAGTAAACATGCTAAAATAATAATGTTAAATTTTATATATATATGTGTGTAAATAAATGTTTGTATATTAATTACTGGCAGTGGCTTATTTTATTCTTTTTTTAAAAATATATATTTTAGATAAGAATTTATAAAATATAAATCTCTGCTATTCCACTGAGCTAGTGACAATGGGTTAACGACTGGAATCAAAATATATTTAAAAAAAAATATTTTTTTTTACTTACGTATCTACCTACTTTATAAATTTTTCTAGATTCAAATGCCTAGATGATGCTCTGCAGTGCAGATGATGTTAAGTTCCATTAATCCAGATCGTTATAATATATATATATATATATATATATATGTATAACCAAAATTACCCCAAATTAACAACTCTACCAGAGCAACCAAAAATAACCTCTAAAACACAACCAATGGTTTTGCTATTACAAACAGATTTTTCAATTGTAAAGAACCATATATATATATATATATATATATATATATATATATATATATATATATATATATATATATATATATATATATGTGTGTGTGTGTGTGTGTGTGTGTGTATAAAACAAAAACCTGTATATTATATCAGCAACACTATCTTAAATGCAAAGAATCTTTTCAAAATGTAAACATTAACAGCATAAAGCTAAACTAATCAACAAATAATGAATATTATTCCAAATTCTTAACTCAGCCATTCTAATCAAAAAAAAAAAAAAAATATATAAACACAACCAAAGGTTTCACTGCTAATATGGTATAAATGTTTTTGGTTTGTTTTTTTATGTTTATATATGTTTAGTTCTTTATTATCCTTGACAAATTCTATTGTAACATTGAAATTATTGTTTATGTTCCAGTGTTTATTTTTTGGCTAGTCTGCTGGAGTTGTGAATTTTGGATAATTTTGATACTTTATTGACTAGTTTAGTCTTATATTTACTATATATATATATAAATTTTTATGTGACAAAATAAATTTACATATCTAATATATAAACAGTTTATGATTTTTCATTATTTGCATTATTATTTTATGTTTATTATACTCTTTCATCAGAACTCGAAGTCAACGAGTGCTTAAGAGTACACTTTTATTTTTGGAAATTTTAGTAGTTCTATTTAAACTGCTTGGTTTTTTTAGTTGAAAATGGTTATATATTTTTACATAACGTTTTTATTTTCACCTATGATACATATACATCCAGGGTTTACTTTTTGCTTCATTGCTGAGAATATTAAAATATATGAAACAATATTGTAACAATAATATTAAAAAAAAATTAGTTATCATAATTTACATATGTCAAATCACTTTTCTTTCACTATGAGAAAATACAAGTCATGCTTTTTTATAATTCAACTGTTAAAATTGTATTATGATTCAGTTAAAAAAAATAGCCCATTTCCCTTTCACAAAAATAAAACATTAATCAATTAATAAATAGTTTTAAAAGAAGTGTGCAATAAAATTTTAATACATAAGGATGGTTTCCTCATTAGTGTAAATCATTACTTAAGTAATCACAAACATTCATTAATCAATAAGGTTCTATTATAAAAGGGCACAAATTTATCAAGCCCTAGTAGATGTTTTCCCATCCTATATTAAAATGTTATATTTATATATATGATGTTTAAAGTTATTAGAGCTTCTGTTGAAACGCATCTTTTTTTACTCATATTTTCTATAATTGTTACATTTGAAAAGTGTATGTAGTAATATTTTTATTAACTTTGCCTTTATGCAGTATAATCTCTAAATTTATCGTTTCCAAAAATGTGATGCTTTTTATTCAAATAAATCGTTTTTAACAACTTATTGTGAAAAAAAAAGAGTTAAAAAAAATCTATTGGCCTAATTTTGTTTAGTACAATTTATCTATCCGCATTTTCTCTTTTATTATTATCATCATCAAAAGTTTTTTTTTAAACCAATAAAACTGTTTTCAAAAAAGTTTAAACTTATCTTTTCTTTAAATGTCTTTTTCACTTAGCAAGATCATTTTATTCAATCGAATGAATTCAATTTTAGGAAAAGAAATATTTAATGAATACACTGAAAGATTGATGGGAGTTTACATCCCATACGCAATAGACAAGAATAGTTTTTTTTTTTTTTTTTAAAAAAAAAAGGCATGAAAGGGGAGGCGGGTGATTTGAACAGCTTGATAGAAATGAAAAGTAGCTCACGTCAAATAATACTGAACAGTTTAAAAGAAAATAATTGAAAAAAAAAGTGGATGGTATAAAACTTTCTTAAAGATTTATCTGTTGTACCAAAGATTTTTTTTTCTTTTTAATAATGAAATAGATAAAAGTTAATGGAAGTGTTTTTTAAATGTCAAATTAGTATGAATTTGATATTTACCTCCTTCTATTTTCTTATTAAACAGGGTGGATTTTTTAGTAATTTTATTATTTTTATTTTTTTTTATCCTTACTATTTCTCTATTTATTCTCTATATAAGAAATTGACAATTAACTGTTATGTGTATTAACACGTTTTACAAACCACCAAGGAAAATAGAAAGATCTATTAAAATAGAGATGGGTACTTTAATACCAGTGTGTTTTAGTAAATATTTTCTATTGAATAAATAGACAACAAACAATACTAGAAAACATAAAAAAGCCTTATTGAAAGAGAAAAAGTATACTGATAAAATATAATGTATTATTATTATTATTATTATTATTATTATTATTATTATTATTATTATTATTATTATTATTATTATTATTATTATTATTATTATTATTATTATTATTATTATTATTATTATTATTATTATTATTATTATTATTATTATTATTATTATTATTATTATTATTATTATTATTATTATTATTATTATTATTATTATTATTATTATTATTATTATTATTATTATTATTATTATTATTGATAAATATATACTTTACTGTCATCATAATCAAATGGATTTGTTTTAGTAAAAGTATTAAAGAGAGAGAAAAAGGCATGCAGAAAATATAAATGTGATATTAAAAACAAAGAAAGTGTAAAAGATGTTAATATTAAATGGGAATCCTTTTTTTTTTAAAAAAAAAGTAGCAAAATAAATAATTATAGGGAGACGATGAAATTAAATAGTGAATTATAGAATGATATTAACAAAAGTGGAAAAGGTGGTAGTAAAAAATTTGAAAATATATTAAAAGAAAAAAATGTGGGAAAGTAAGAAATAATATTACTAAATGAAGAAGGAAAAGAGTGTAGTTTAGAGAAGAAATATTAAATAAATATGTAATGAATATTAAAAAAAATGTTAGATATGAAGAGCAGAATGATAACAAATTTTAAAGCACATAGTAATGGAAATATTAATTTTAGAGAAAATAAATTAAATGGGGCAGGGAAAAAGTCAAAATCTACTGTCATGTTTTAATAAGATGGCACAGAAAACAGAATTTCTAGATAGCTGGAAAAATACAAGAATGGGCTATTAGTTAAAGGAAAGGGTAATGACCACAGAAACATAAACAATTATAGACCTATATTGGCAATGTTAAGTGTTATATAAAGTTTTTGCATATAGGTCACTGGGAAAATGGCAAAAAGGATGGAAGAAAATAATATAGTGGGTGAATTGCAAAGAGATTTTAGAACATATAGGTATATATGAGATAGTATATTTGTAGTCACATAACTTATTGATATGAATAAAAATACAGTTAGGTAGTTATATATGTTTTTTTTATACATATAGAGAATGCATATGATAGAGTAAATACAAATAGATTATGGATAAGTTTAGAAAATTTGGAAATGAAAGAAGATTTAGTAGATCTTAATAAGAGATTGTATGAAGATAATTACTATATGCATCAATTAGGAAATACTCAATCAGTTATGGAGATGGAACCTAGCAAAGATGCCCTATATCATCTATTTTGTTTTTGTTATATTTGAAAAAAATGGAGAGATCAAAAGAAAGTCTTGGAAAAGAGGTAGACATAATATTAATAGATAGCAATGGAATGTACACTTTATCAGATCTCTTATTTATTGATGATATCTTCTTGAGCACAGAAATTAGGGAAGATATGGAAGTAATGCTGAAGACTTGTGCTAGCATGGGTAAATGAATATAATTTAAATTTAGTGAAGAAAACCAAAAGTAATGATAGTAAATGCTTGGGAAAGAGAAGAGAAAGAATGTTTATTAGTGGATATAAAGTTAAATGTGGTTTATAAGTATATATATATTTGGGAATCATCTTATTTCAATAATCAGAACAAATTGCTTAATTGAATAGGAAAAAATGATGTATGAAGAAAAAAATGGACTGATAAAAAATAACAGTGTTTTCATATAAAAATATGCTGTAGCAAGAAGTATATGGAAGGGAGTGGTAGTTGCAGTATTATCTCATGGTAATGATATGTTATGTGTTAGTAAGGATGTGTTAAATTACTTTAAAAAAGTACAAAGAAAAGTAGAAAGACATGCATTAGTTGAACATGCGGAGATGGTAAAGGAGTCAATGCAAGGAGAAATGGAATGGTCAAGTTTTTATATGAGAGATGCAACAAGCAAAGTAAAATTGTATGGTAGATTACAGTCTATGGATAGTAAGAGATTATCTAAATTTGTATTTAATTAGCTTATTAGTAAAAAAACAAGCAACAAGATGGATAAGAAAGGTAGTAAATGTGCAGAAGAAGTGAGAATACCTTGTACAAAAAGTGGGATGTTTGTGCTAGGATGATTGTGGAGTGTTATAATGGCAAAATATAAGTTTGGAGAATAGATGCATTAATAAAAAATAGAAAGATGGAGTGATCTTTGTATGTGTGTATATTATAAATATTAATGGTAATATTTATTGGTAAATAATAAATGCAAAATAGAATATTGAAAGAGATAGATAGTTGCATTAATCTATTATATTAAATAAAGAAGTGTCATTATATAGCTTAGTTTTTCTTTAAATAATGAAACATGCTAAGGGATTATATCTAAAGGTCAACAGATTAATAGCTAGTGTCTGAAGTGAAAGTATGAATGTGTAAATCAGTCACTTCCTTTTTAATTACATATAAATTTTGATTTTTCTTTTTCTTTTGTTATCTAAATTTTAAATTGTCAGAAAGAAAAATATTTTACAAATAGATGGAGAAATTAATTTTATTTTTGTTATTTGACCATTAAATGTCATCAGTTTTGAATTCTGTTTATTTTCTAAAATTACAGTCTTTTTGGTGTGAAATAATTTTTGGGATGACAAAGCTGGTCTTTTCTAGTAACATGGCCTCTATTTGATGCCACATTGCTGACCATGACATCACCAATTGCAGTCCCAGAAAATTTTGGAGTGCACCTGTAAAGTTAGATGTAATGGTTTTCCCACTGCTGGCCTTCCAGACTGCTGTTTTTGCTGGATTCACTTTTAGGTGGTATTTGATAGCACACTGTTCTAGAAGCAAGTATAGGTGGGGAAGATGCTTCATAGATGGGAAGATAATTGTTACATCATCTACACATGATATTTTATAATTAATTTGTGCATTTCAATGTTAGATATAAATATTTAAAATATGCATCCTTTTTGGCATATATTCATATTTTAAAAAAGATAATTGACATAACTCATCACATATATCAATAACAGTTTTTTTCTTCACTATAGATAAGAATGTCTTCCACTTAGTGTATATACAAAGCAGATGTTGCTGTAGTGATTGGTCTTGGAATGATTGTCGTGGAAAATAGAAATATTATGAAGTTATAAACATTGGGTATATTTTATTTCTTAAAACAATAAATATTGAGAATGGTTTATTTTTCAGGAAAAACAAGTATTTGACACTTTAGAATCATGATTGTGGTCAGAAAATTCAATACACTTATTATCATTTTTTTATTGTAAGAAAAATAGTTTTTTTTTAGAAACTTTGTAATAAAAATTTATATTACTTTAGAATTTTATCACCACTTATAAGTTATAATGGCATTTATATATTTTTTATTCTGTTACCAATTAATTTAAAATTATTCCCCATTTTTGAAGAACAAAATTCTTATGATATGACAAAGGAATTAAAAATTATATGCTAAAACATATGTCATTAAGGAGAAATTTTAATATTTTATTGGAATTTTAATCTTTTTTTTGCCTACAATTTTCAGGAAAAAACGTCATGGAATATAAGAATAAGTATGAAATTTTTTTTTTTTTTTTTTTTTTCAAAGTAAAAATTTTTAATGTTAAAATTTTTATAAGAACTTGATATTATTTACTTTTCTTGAAAACTAATTTAATGCAGTAGTAACATTTTTTTTTCATAGAAAGAATTGTGACTAAAATGACTTTTACTTTTTTTATTATAATTTCACATTCGGATACAAGCAACAATATATTTTTCACTTTGTTTTATCAATAATGAAATTATTTTTGGTGGAAGACTACTTTTAATTAAAGAAATTTCATTAAAAAAATTTTGGTAACTGATAATCAACTATAAACATTAATTTGTAAAAGAAATTTGATGACCTTTTCAAATTTAAAAGTGTAACTTGACATATTCTAAAGACATTGCAAAGTACAGGGGTAATCAACTTTTCATACCCACTGCCCACTTTTGTATCTCTGTTGATAGTAAAAAATTTTAACCACCCACTGGTTCCACAGTAATGGTGATTTATAAAGTAGGTAAGTAAGTTTACTTTATAAAATTAATAAAGCAGGGTTACAGCAAACTAAAGCATATAATAATAATCCAAATACTTTATGTTGGACTTTCATTAAGTTTGGCAAACTAAATCTTTTTAAAACAACCTACTGTAGTTAAATCTATCTTTTTATTTATACTTTGTATACATAGAAGCATGAAGTCTGATAAAATTACATTTAAATAATTAAATTATTAATGAGATCTCTGAGGCTGATGCTGTGAAACTAAATACTGGTTATATGGCTCAATTTTTGTAAATGAATGTCTCCTCTTTTGGAAATATTCAGGTGGTTTCTTTCTTTGATCATAATATGATTAACAGCACTAAAGCCTGATTCCACAAGATATGAGGTAGAGAAAGGAATCAATAAACTGAATATCATTTTCCACATATTTGTATATAAGACAGTCATTTTTATTTTGCCATAGATTTTTCATATACATTGCTATCAAATTTATTTTTATTTTCTTCATCATATCTAATTTCTAACAGCTTTTCTTGTCAAGTTGTAGCAGCCTCATCAATATTTGTGGTAAAAGGATTTTTCATGCAGTCATATACCTTCAATTTCAAAATATCTTCAAATTATTTTTCCATGTCCAATTTAAGTTCACTGAGGTGGCTATTGAATCTGTCAATTTCCTCTGGTTTACATCAATTTTTATAGATGATACTTCCAGAAACTGATGAAATTCTCTCTTCAATAGATTATAACAAAATAGTTCAAGTTTTCCAATAAATAATGACACAATATTTTGGTAACCTATACGAGTTTCATTAGCTCCATGAAGCTGCAAATTGATATCATTAAATCTCTTGAAAATATCTGCCAAATAAAAGGCATTATTTTTTAATGTTTTTAAATGTTGACACAGATTGGTCTCATAATTACTTTCAAAAAAATTGTAAGAGAATATCATATAATACTACAAAATGATCCAAAGATGTGCCCTTTGACAGACACTGAACTTCTGTGTGCAAAAATAATGTATTAAAATTATTATTGTCCTGGAAAAAACTGTGAAAACTTTCTTTCATTTTTTGCATTGGATTTGATCGTGTTCATGGTTCAAATTATTATAGTTAATGATGAATGGACACAGATACTTAAATGTTTTCCTACAAGGTGCTGTCTGTACACCACACAATGAATACATAAAACATTTGGCACTCTTTCTTCAAAGTAACAAGAAATCCATGATAGTGGCCTACCACTGATGGTGCTCCATCAGTAGTGCATGCAATAATATTATTAAAAGGAACATTATTTTTTGTAAAGTATGATTTCACAGTATTAAATATAAATAAACCTTTTATAGCTGTAATGAGATTTATTGTGAAAGCATTTCTTCTCAAAATATATTGTTTTCATCAAAATAATGTGCATATGCCATCAATAAAGCACTATTATATTCAATGGTAAATCCATCCAATTGCATGTAAAATGAAGTTTTTTAACATTAATTGTCATTTCTTCAATTTGTCTCTTTAATGTGCTATTGCTTAGAGGCAACATTTTTAAAATTTCAGGTATATCGTGATGCATTACTGTTGAGAAATTATTTTATAGAGGGTATTATTACTGTTTCTTCAATATTATAGCTTTTACCACTTTTTGCAATTAATTGTGAAATATGATGAGGCAATTAATCTCCAATATATATATATATATATATATATATATATATATATATATATATATATATATATATATATATATATATATATATATATATATATATATATATATATATATATATATATATATTACAGCAGCCAAACATATTATTTATATAAATTATGGCGTTCAAATTCAATATCATTACTGACATTTATTGATACTGCATTACTGATATACAGCTCACCTTCATGAATTATAAATATATTACATGCTTCTAATTTGGGGGTTGTACAAAGATCTAACCATAGATTTCTTCTCATGCCCTGTCCTGTGTGTAGTGGACCTTTCCTGGACCACTTATTCCACATAAAAGGGCCTCTGGTGTTGGTGATACCAGTAAAGTCTTGGCACATGCTATGCCTTTCCACTTTTCTCTAAGAACTGCCCAAGAACAGAATCTTAGATTTCATTATTCATCCAGAACCACAGCCTTATCTTTGATTTCTCTGCCATTGTCAGTGACGCCACTTATTTATATTATTATTTCTTTTGCTTATGACCTAATTTTAGTGCTGTAATATTAAAATTGCACTCTGCTCAAATATATATGTAAACTCCAAATATTACTAGCTAAATTCATTAAATATTATTTTAGTTTTATTATACAATTTTCACCATCCTAATTTATAATTTCAGTATTTAAGAATATATGTCTTGGGGCAAAATAAAGCGTTCTTCTTGTAAATGTCAATGAAAATAGTTTTCAATAAATATTTTGCCATATAATTAATAAAATTTTCAAATGTGTTTTACTTATTTTCATGCCAGTAATGGTGTGACCATAGTTTTTTTATATATATATATATATATATATATATATATATATATATATATATATATATATATATATATATATATATATATATATATATATATATATAATAAATCCTGGAATGCTTACCGATATTATGTTAGTCACAACATTTCATAACGGTAAACCAAAGCGTTAATGGCAATTTTATGTACTCTTTCTAATAATTTATTGGCAACTTAATAACATAACC
>JAQFVV010000084.1:2425228-2719008 GCA_028023455.1 Epiperipatus broadwayi | reverse complement strand
TTGGTCAAATGCAGTATATTACATCACTCATGCAAGTGGTATCACAATAACTAAATGTCAGATCAAAATGTAGAGAAAAATTGACCTCCGTGAAATTAAAGTTGTTTCATGTATAGGTGGAGGAATGTCACGTTTGCAAGTAGTTACGATATTTTAACATATTATCAGCATCCAAGATACTTCGATACTCGCTATCCTTTTCACAATAACCAATGTTACGTAGAGGAAGGCATTTTCTTGAACAGGTTCCACCGCAGTATTTTTTGTCAATTTGACTCTGTACCTCATCCTTGTTATTGCATAATTAAAAGCATCTTTATTTAAAAGATCATTACTCTCTAATTTTATTCATGGGTGATATCCTCTTTGATATACTCTATAAATTTTATAATATATTTTAAAATTTATACATTTAATTATAACTTCACCCATCTGTATTTATTGTGCATAAACATGTTCAATTTTGTCTTATGCTGCATCAATTAATGTAAATTTGTATGCAATAATTAATTGAAAGGTTGCACAAATTGCTATTCCAAAATTAAATTTTCTTCTTTTACAAATAAAATCATTATGAAAAATTCATCTGACATTTATTCAAAATCATGAAGTCAGTCTTATATTTCATGTATTAATCAGCATATTAAAGAAAGATGCCTAAATTCTGTATTATTATTTTTAAGGTATCCAGACTATTATTTGATAATCTTTGGTCCTTTCCATTTGTTAAAGTTACTTGAATTTGTTTTACTGGCAAATAAACAGTATCCTCACATTCACCAGATTTTATTACATTGATTCATCAATATGTAAAGTTTCACTCCTTATCACCTAGTCAACTTAATACACATTATATATACAAATTACAATGTACACTGATAAGTTATTATGGCTCGCCCATAGCAAAAGGGCTCTAAACAATCAATATCAGATTCAAAGTATTCAAAGACCACGACCGATCTGCTCCCTATCGCTTTGTTAGCACCAGCAGGTCCCAAAGAGTGAACCAACGCACAAAGACCGTTCTAACTTTACATCTCTTATTATTAGTTTATTAGTTTGTCTTCAAATGGAAGAGTATCACTGGTAAAGGCTTCACTTGCAAATCATCACTTCATTCTATTTGTATTATACTCATGCTAGCTTTCTTAACATAAGGGACACATTCTTATTTTCACCTTTTTTAACGAAACTTCTAAAGCTCCCAGATTTTATCTAAAATGAATGACCAAGACTCTGCTACCGGTAACACATTTTTATCCTATTTGGTCTTCTAAACTTATTATCGATAGATAACTGTTGGCCTCAGAGCATCTAATATTTCCATATTCTCCACTGTCCCACGGCCCAGAAGGCAACAAATCAGTCCACACGTTTTGGTGAAAGTTAGTCTAATCATTCTGACAATTGTCCTCCATAATGGACACAGTCAAAGCCTTCAAACTAACCGCTTGTATTTGAGAGTAAACTCAGAAGCCAAGTTCTTGCTAACTTGGTACTTATCTTGGGTAATTGATACCTGGTCGTAATCCTGTTTTTGTCGCATTCGTTCTGTAATAAACATTTGAAATCATCACGCCATTGCGTAAGTCAATATAGAGTTTGTTACCAATTTGAAGGTCTGAGGAATGATTGCTTAGCCACAGCTATTTTCTTTCAGACAAAGAATATATCGGAACATCTACCTAGATTGTTTAGAAATCTGCGGGCTTTCATGTATTCCCTAAATGGTTTTAACTTTCATAAACCCAGGCCATAGAATTATTTGAATCACCTCAGACGACTACTTAGGTTGAGCTCCTATTGTCACTTTCCTTCACATATATTGTTCAATTAATATTATTATTACTACATTATTTAATTAACTCTATATTATTCATTTGGTAGTTAAATCAAACATAGGGCCAAATATGTTTAATATTATTTTTTCCAGAAACATTTCTGCCTTGGCATTACATACTTTACTTCCATTTGACCATATACTTGCTGAAATTTTCCTTTTTCTAAGTCCATCTGTTCATACTCATTGAAGCATACCTTGCTCTTTTCTGAACTCATCTAGATTCTTGTCTAAAATTTCCTTTTATAACTATTAGATACTTTTGTTCTATCATTCCTCATGACCTTTTATATCCAATACGTTGATATTTTTTTCCAACTTCGAATTGACATTTATTTTCATCACCTTAACACTTGCACTTAATTTTCTAATAATTTTGGTTCACTATTTGTGTCCTTTTGTCTGAATTATAGTGACTCTGAATGACGACATCTTCATTAAGATTACTGGCGCTATTCTTCACATCACTCATCACGTATTAACTTTTAATTTATAATCTCAATGGTAAAACAAATTATTATTATTAATTTTTTACATTGATCAATAGATTCAGCCATTTTTTAACTTGATTGTTTTCTTCTGAAAACTCATGAAATTTTCAGCTTCTTTCTTGATTTCTATCATCAACTTTTAGCATTCTAATTTTAAAGACCAATTACTTCTTCATTCTTATCAAATCGTATATCTATATTATCCATTTTTATATTTATATTATTATTCGCGTTCCTAATAGAATTGTTATCTTCTTTTTTAAATGAATCTAATTTAAGACTTATTTTTATAACTCTCCTCTTCATCTTCCTTCATTTCTTCTTTTAAAGAATCTAATTTAGTATTATTATCCTCTCTTCATTTCTTTCATATCTTCTTTTAAAGATTTACTATCCTCTTCATTTCTTTCATATCTTCTTTTAAAGATTCAATATTTTCTTGTCTTTAAAAGACCTCCATTACATCCTTTTCTATTCCTTCTTTAATTTTCATTGAACTCATACTTTGCATTATTATTTTAAAATATTGCTCAAAAACTAGAATGTCTGCATTTTTTCAGCTTGTCACTGCTTCTTTTTCCAGTTTACAATTATCTTCCGCCTCCTCATTTCACCATCCATCATTTTGAGTATTTTCAATACCATTTGAATCTGTTGATTTTTCTATTTCTTCTACTTTCCACATGTAACTTTTTTTATCTTCTACAATAAATGTTATTATTTAACTTTAAATTTGTCCAATATTTTATTTTTATGTATTTTTTTAAAAATTCAATCCTAATAATATTAAAAATTTATTATTATTTAAATAATATGAATTTTCATCAACCGTCCCATCTCCACTCAACTCACTTTTTACAATCCAATCATAATAGTATCCTCAAAAACCCTAATGCCTACTTATTATTAATAATATATAAATTTTAATAATAAAATTGTATTACTATCATTTATTTTAACTATGACCTATGTATACTCTATAATATAATATATAAGATAAATATCCATATAATATTTCAAGAATTGATATATTACGATTATAATATAATATTTACACATTTTATAATTTTTATTATTTTATTAACTTAAAACTAATATATATATTAATTTCAAAAGAATAACTTATATATTATATGATACCACATAAAATATAATACCTACTGATGAAATTTTTATTTTAATTTTATTTAATTTATAGAATCAACATCATAATCAACTATAAATATTATTATAAAAATACTAATTATATTTATCACTTCTTATTCTCCTCGAACATAGCACTAATTCAAAAATATATATAATTTAATTCAATTAAACATTAGGCTTTCAAATCACTAGGCTGTAAACTTTTCTTTGACCACCTATCGGCTGATAAAATTGTAATCTTAATATATCAAACCGATAATCAGTTGAACATCTAAATCCTACTTAAACATCTCACAATAACGTGTTAAGTGCCAAAATCTTCCATCTTTTGTACCCTTACTTCTTGATATATATAAATAGTTTAAAATACAACTTAGCTCAGTTACATTATTATGCTTAATTAAAATTTACATATCTCATCTTTAATATGCTTTATATATTATCATATCTTAATTAAATTCATTATCAATCATCAAAATCAATATGGGATATCTTAGATTATACTAATTAAATAGAGTATTTAATAAAATTTATGAGACTACCGAAGTTAAAGTTACAAAAGTAATAAGCAGATTTACACTGAGTCAATATCTCCCAAGATACTGTCTCAATGGTCATAAGAATACTATCACTACCCTATCACTTTACCACTACATCTATAGCATTCTTATGACTTTTAAATGAAATATATATTATCTTTAATAATACTAAAATAATTCCTAACTTTTAACTTAAAAATATAATTAAATAATCTCAGAGTTCCTATAAGTTGTTTTTAAAATAATAATAAATTATGTAAATAAGTATGATGTGGGATTTTATATCAAACTTAAATACACCTAACTTATTTAATAATAATAATAAATATTACTAATCATAAAGTGTAATTTAATCTCATCTATTTATATCATATAATCAATCATTAAATGAATAAACAATCATATATATATCTTTTTTTTCATATGGTATCTTCATTTTTAAAATAGATCAAAAAATCTTATACTTAATAATCTGTGGCAATAAACAATATTCATTATTCTTATTATGTGCGTTTATAATCATCTTATGACTCATTACTATATTTTATGTTCATGTCAATCAATTCTCATGAAAATAATAGTAAACAAATATTGGCATTCATTTTTTAAAAATAACAATAACAGATTCATTTTATACCTAAATATTATGTTTATTTCAAATCATCTGAATGTCAAAATGCTGTGGTGAAAATAATAATGAAACTAAACCACACTCTTAAAAATCAAATTAACAAATTTATTTATTTCATATAACTTCAAATAAAATTTATTTTACGCTATTTACAGTTTTAGAACTTAAGAAAACAAATATAAATCTAAACTAAGAATAAGAAAATCAATAATCCGATCTGTTTACACTTGTTATGAAATCATGTACTTCCTAAGCAATTATACATTCTTTCAAATGCCATATTAATAATTATTACAGTGTGTTTTTCATTAAACTTAGATTTATAAAATAAATAGTTAATAAACTTTATCCATTACAAATAATAATATATGTCAAGTAATTATTTATGTAGCATGTGTAAACAATGAAGCTCTACTAATTAAATAGCTTACATTAATTAAGTATTACCATTCCATATAATGTAATCATCATATATTTACTTTATTATTAGCATTGCTTAATAGCTTTATATAAAATTAATGTATCTTTGTAATGTAAAAACAAATAATTGACTGTACTTATACTTTACTTAATGTAATTCCTGTTATACGTTTTATCAAATATGCATTACATATCTGTACTGTTCAAATACTATTATTTAAATCCTTTATCAATTTCAAATTCATAAAGCATTACCTTAGATAAATTTTATGATTCTTTTCTATGTAAAAATCACTACTTTACTTTATGTGCTTTTTTAAATCCTTTCTAGTAAATTTCTATCTATAAAACATATTCTAAACTTTATCTAAAATTTCCGGAAAACAAACATCAACTTTAAATAAAATATTCATCATCCAAATTACCTATAACTACATCGTCTATACTTAATAAACTTTCAATCTAAATATAAGCTTCTACCCATAACGTAACTTAACTTATTTAATAAAACAAAATACAAAAATATAGACTTTAAAAATCCTTTTTCTAAACTTGCAAATAATAAAATAATTACCTAGATAAAGAATAAACATCATTTTAATACTATAACATAAATAAAATATCAAAATTTATTTACTGAAAGAATCATATAATTATTTCTAAGCTTCTTACATAAATGTTGTATCATGTTGATATTATAAATTAAAACTTATGCATATTTTAATAAAGTTACCTTTGCCATATAATGTCATGTGTTTTCATAAAATATCTATCCATTCATTCTACAACAACATAATATTCAGTTGATCTAAAGAAAAACATATTAAATTCATTAAAAATCATTATACAATATTTTTTACCATAATAATAATGTCCATTCTGCTATCCAGTATTCTTCGAATTTGCAGCTTCATAAAATAAAAATCATTCACATTTTCACTCATAAACATTCATTAGAATATTCCATGTTATATTAATTATAAAAATAAATTTATGTAATTAATTATTATATTATTTTTAAGTTACTATTTAATAAATGTACCTAACCTACTTTTTAATAGTTTAATAATATTTTAAATTTTATGTTAAATAAATAAAATAAAAAAATTATATTACATATTCCATCGACGACTTTTGTTCTACCATAAAAGTTCTAATAAATATCCTACGTATAAAGTCAATAAACACTATTTCCTGTTCTCGTTGTATCACGTAGTTTCTTGAAAGTTTATAAAAAAAATGATAACGTTCTTTTTTTAAAAAAAAATAAGTTCCCACAAGAAAACAAAATAAAAATAAAAAATAGTTTATAAGTTCTTGGGATCCAGTTCTTCATCAATTATTATTTGAAAGTTATTATTTCTAACATTGATTTATAATTTATAAAATTGTCATTTAATTATTTTACAATTAACTTGTTGGGCTTGCTTGGTTAACTTGACTTGGATATCCATGTATTACTTAAGCATTTTTCAAAACCATTATATCTGGTAAGAATCTAATTTTTCCATCTATAACGTCCAGCGTTTAGATAACTTCAATAAAATAATTTTATTATATATTACGTTTTATAAAATACTCATATTACTATAATATATTTGCCTTTTCAAATTATCAATATCTAGTCTTTTAAGCATAAAGACTTAACGGCAAGTATTTATTTAAAATTACTACTGCATCTTATATCTTTCCTTAAGATACATATTTTACTTTTATAATTTGTCAAAATACTTTCTTTTACAGAAATATTTATATTTTTTTAAATATCTATTAATAATAGACAATAGTAATTTAAACTTTTAAAACTATTTATAGTCCAAAATACTACTTTTCTCCATCTTATAGTTTTATGTACTAATCCAGCGTCTGTTACTTCTATAGCATAAAGTTTCTGATATATTTCTCCGATACGCGATGTTTCCATTGATTATTTGTACGTAAATTAAGTTTCGATATTGAGAAGACGAATAGGGAATATTAAGTTTCTACTGCATACTCATCACTTTAAAATATTATAAAATTATATCAATAACACTCTTATGATTTTACAACTGATTTTAAGAGCGTTTATAAATTTACTCAGCTATTTTCTCAATAGCACAAGCGACTTAGAAGTTTTATTGTAGAGAGAGACCCCCTCAACAATTGAATCCAGCTTATATACTGCCAGAAACTCCTTATCTGATTGGTAGGTTTAAACAATCAAAATTTCTTATTTACATATTTACCAACACAATATTAAAAATAAATAATAATGACTTATTTAATATTTAATATTATTACATTTTAAAAATAATTTTATCGTTTATTCAAATCTATCAAACATTCTTTTGAAATGTTATTTCTCACTTGATTTAAATCTTAACTTTTATAAGATCATTTAAAATAAATTAAATCTTTTTAAATACGTTACATTTTTAAGACAATATTTTACAAAATCAAATTTAATATTTTACATTAATATCTTTATTTTTATCTCGTGATAACTCACGTATTATTTATAAATTTTATAACATGATTTTCTAAATAATTATGCAACTTTATTAGACAACTTCCACGCGTGTGTGTATAACATCTGTTCTCTATAACACAAGAACGCTTGTCTAAAAATAAACTTAACAATTGCTTTTTTAAAATAAATATTTATTTTTTAAAAATAAATAAGATATTATATCAGATTTTAAAATAATTATTTGATATGATTAAAATCAAATATTAATCTCAATTTAAGTACTTATAATTTAAAATATTTTTATTCACTTTTAACATATATTTTAAATTAAATAAATATCTTGTCTAATTTTAACTTGTCTTTTAAATACTTTAGCTTCAAACATTTGTTATTAAATTTATTAATGCAGTATTACATCATAATCATCATCATTTTAAATATCTTCTCAATACCAACACAATTCACATATCAAATACTCATAGATTGCTTTAATTAAACTTATGGTAACATTACCACAAGCAAAGTCAACATCACACTTTTAAAATACTTCTTAAATTTAAAATTTTCTACTAAATTAGCACAAAACTTAAATGGTGACCCATACAAAAGGGCACAATATATATATATATATATATATATATATATATATATATATATATATATATATATATATATATATATATATATATATATATATATATATACATATATATATATACATTGTAATGGGCACACGTACGTTTTATTAGTAAACATGAAAAGAATAAAAGTTCGCAAATAAAACTTCCTTTTTAAGAATTAAAAATTTAAAATATCTATATCTAAACTCATATATATATAAAATCACTACAGATGAAAAAAATTATTAAAATAAAACTTTATTAAAAATAGAAAAGGTATTTTAAAAGCAAAAACTTAAAAGATTTAGAGATAAAAATATATCTTTAAGTTTGAAAACAAATTAATTAATGTTATTGAAAAATGGAAATGATTATTTTAATTAGTTAAATGTAAACTAGCCTTGGGGCATTTAAATGTATAAGCAATGGTCAGATAGGATTACAATAAAAACAATGGGCAATCAGACCTCAGTGAAAGGACCATCATCATTGATGACGTAATGTCCATTGGATCCTTAAAGTTAATATAAAAGGAAAAGGTTTGGAAATTATTAGTTAGTTATTACAAGAGGACAGATATGTGTTAGTGCAGGAGTTGTAGGAGAAGGGATTGAAAAGACGCACTCTTCAATCCCTTCAATCTTGTTAAAAAAAAAGAAATGACATCGTTTTTTCTAGATTGAGGACCATAGGACCTCTGGAGAAATAAAACAATGGTTAATTGGATATCAACTATTTAGGATGGTGTGGGAATTCACATTTCAAATGGCAAGCCACATATAAAGCTGGACATTTTAAAACCCATTGTAAGAACTTTAGATTAATTCATGAACATTAAGATTAAAAACTATCCAGTATTTAAATTATATAGAAATAGAATCCTATCTGACCAAACTAAATTATTTATTAATTCTTTTTTATTTGATGTATTTCTTTTTAAAAAATCATTTCCATTTATTTTTTTGTTGTTGTTCTTTAAGTTTTATTTATGATTTTTGTTTTGCGATAAATTAAATTATATAAATGTTAAACTTAAGTCGGGCGTGAATGGCTATATAGATTTGTAAAGTTATATTAGGGGAGGGTAATCTTAGGTTATTTGTTTCGTAGTTAAATTGGGTCAATGGATTGGATATATTGGTGTAATTAGTAGATGTAGTACGAGATTCGCTATGGGCAGAATCGCTTTATATGCCGCACACTTCCTTTTTGGCCTATGGAATGCAATTCATAAGTTGGCAAAATGACCACAATCCTTTCCTATGGAGTTTTTTTTTATTGCTCTTCTTGTCAGATAGATGTAGTATTCCTATCTGATGAGAGGCAATTTCTTCTCTTAACCTTTTGTGCTGCCATATTTCGTATTACATTGAATGCATAGATATATCAGATGAATTGATGTTAGTTTGACTGCGAACTTTTGGCCTAAGGTTAAATAAGGATAGAATATTTTCTTTCAAATGCAAATCAATGTAGTCTATTCATACTCACACTCTAAATAAACAATGCATTAAATTTAAGTTGGGTATGGACATTGCATGGATTCGTTATCAGTTAATTATGTTTTTGGTTTTCATATTGGATCAAAATATATAGACATTCGGTAAATAATGATGCCTTACGGTGAGTATCTAAAATGTATTTATTCAGATGTCTTTTAAGTTATTGGTGTCTCTGCGGTATCTTATGATGAATACCATTGGGTTTCTTGTATTCCCTATGCAATTGACGATATCAATGACTTTGTATTTTGATCGTTTATGTTTATTTTGAAATGTTTTTTTAACCGTGTAATCTATGTAACCGATCTATACTCAACATTTTAAAACAAACTTTTATAAACCCATCTGTGCGATCTTATAATAGTATAAAAATTAAAATGTAAATTAAAATCTAAAATAAAAGTTAAAAATAATGTTAAATGTTAAAGTAAACATGCTAAAATAATAATGTTAAATTTTATATATATGTGCGTAAATAAATGTTTGTATGTTAATTACTGGCAGTGGCTTATTTTATTCTTTTTTTTATAAAATATTATTAGATAAGAATTTATTATAAAATATAAATCTCTGCTATTCCACTGAGCTAGTGACAATGGGCTAATGACCGGAATCAAAATATATAAAAATTTTTTTTGACTTACGTATCTGCCTACTTTATAAATTTTTCTAGGTTCAAATGCCTAGATGGCGCCCTGTAGTGCAGATGACGTTAAGTTCCATTAATCTGGATCGTTATAACTGGCTACCCAACTTGGGGCTGATTTTTAATAAACTACCAGGGCCCTGAGTAAATTTATTTTATCAAAATGAAATATTTTTATCTGTTACATAAAGTCGTATACTTTAAATCTTATAAAAGCACTGCCAGAAAGAAATTGCACATATATTAAAAACCAATGGAAAGATATAAATAATTTTAAACTGTATTTTGTTAAAAAGAGTCAAAAGGTTGCAATTGATAAGATTTTTGTTAATATAAATTATGCATTAATGTGTAGGAGCGCACAGCCACATAAGTTTATGATGGTAAATGTCATACCTTACGGTGAGTATCTTTGGGAATTACTTCAGTGTAACCACCATTATTCCTTAAAACATATTTACCTCAATGCAATCTTCTTAAATAAATAAGTTATATAATTTGTATGTTGTGCCGTTTGGTAGAAATGAAAATGTATAAAAAATACAACACTTGTGGGGAGGAGGTGTAAATGTGGATGGTCCTTAGGTAAACGATAGTCAATGTTTTTTTTTTGTATATGGTCTTTTTTGTAAAATTACTAACCGGATGTTTTTGTAAATGTATTCGTTAATCGTGTACCATAATTACTAACCCAAAGTAAAATATTTTTTTTGTTTATTTTTTTAAGCAAGTTTACTGATATGTAATGCACATATGTATGTTACATTGTTTTTTTATTAGTAAACATGAAACGAATAAAAGTTCGCAAATAAAACTTCCTTTTTAAGAATTAAAAATTGAAAATTAAAAAATCTATACTAAACTCATATATATATATATATATATATATATATATATATATATATATATATATATATATATATATATAATAAAATCGCACAGATGAAAAAAATTATTAAAATAAAACTTTATTAAAAATAGAAAAGGTATTTTAAAAACAAAAACTTAAAAAGATTTGGAAATAAACATATATCTTTAAGTTTGAAAACAAATTAATTGGTGTTATTGAAAAAATGGAAATGATTGTTTTAATTAGTTAAATGTAAACTAGCCTTGGGCATTTAAATGTATAAGCAATGGTCAGATAGGAGAGAAAAACAATGGGAAATCGAACCTCAGCGAAAGGATCAGCACCATCGATGACGTAATGTCAATTGAATCATTAAAGTTAATAAAAAAGGAAAAGTTTGGAAATTATTAATTATTACAAGAAGACAGATATGTGTTAGTGCGAAGTTGTAGGAGAAGGGATTGAAAAGATGCACTCTTCAATCCCTTCAGTTTTGTTAAAAAAAAAATAACATTGTTTTCTACATTAAGGACCAGCTAAACTAAAAGACCTCTGGATAAATAAAAAAACAATGGCTAACTGGATACCAATATCTATTTAAAACGGCATGGGAATTCACGTTTAAATGGCAAGCCATGAATAAAGCTGGACATTTTAAAAATTGTAAGAATTTTAGATAATTCATGAAAATTAAATTAAAAACTTTCCATATATAATAAAAATAGAAATAGATTCCTATCTGACCAAACTAAATTATTTATTAATTAGTTATAATTTTATTTGATGTATTTCTTTTTTGTAAAATCATTTCCATTTATTTTATTTTTTTGTTGTACTTTAAGTTTTATTTATGATTTTTGTTTTGCGATAAATTAAATTATATAAATGTTAAACTTAAGTCAGGCATGAACATCTATATAGATTTGTAAAGTCATATTAAGGGAGGGTAATCTTAGGTTATTTGTTTTGTAGTTAAATTGGGTCAATGGATTGGATATATTGGTGTAATTAGTAGATGTAGTACGAGATTCGCTACGGGCAGAATCGCTTTATATGCTGCACACTTCCTTTTTTTGGCCTATGGAATTCATTTTGTAAGTTGGCATAATGACCACAGTCCTTTCCTATGGAGTTTTTTTTATTGCTCTTCTTGTCAGATAGATGTAGTATTCCTATCTGATGAGAGGCAATTTCTTCTCTTAACCTTATGTGCTGCCATTTTTCATATTACATTAAATGCATTGATATATCAGATGAATTGACGTTAGTTTGACTACGAACTTTTGGCCTAAGGTTAAATAAGGATAGAATATTTTTTTTCAAATGCAAATCTATGTAGTCTATTCATACTTGACACTCTAAATAAAAAATGCAATAAATTTAAGTTGGGTATGGACGTTGCATGGATTCGTTATCGGTTAATTATGTTTTCGGTTTTCATAGTTGATCAAAATATATAGACATTCGATAAATAATGATACCTTATGGTGAGTATCTAAAATGTATTTATTCAGATGTCTTTTAAGTTATTGGTGTCTCTGCAGTATCTTATGATGAATACTATTGGGTTTCTTGTATTCCCTATGCAATTGACAGTATAATGACTTTGTATTTTGATCATTTATGTTTATTTTGGAATGTTTTTTAACTGTGTAATCTATGTAACTGATCTATACTCACCATTTTAAAACAAACTTTTATAAACCCATCTGTGCAAACTTATAATAGTATAAAAATTAAATTGTAAATTAAAATCTAAAATAAAAGTTAAAAATATTGTTAAACGTTAAAGTAAACATGCTAAAATAATAATGTTAAATTTTATATATATGTGTGTAAATAAATGTTTGTATATTAATTACTGGAAGTGGCTTATTTTATTCTTTTTTAAAAAAATATTTTTAGATAAGAATTTATAAAATATAAATCTCTGCTATTCCACTGAGCTAGTGACAATGGGTTAACGACTGGAATCAAAATATATTTTAAAAAAAATATTTTTTTTTTACTTACGTATCTACCTACTTTATAAATTTTTCTAGATTCAAATGCCTAGATGATGCTCTGCAGTGCAGATGATGTTAAGTTCCATTAATCCAGATCGTTATAATATATATATATATATATATATATATATATATATATATATATATATATATATATATATATATATATGTATGTATAACCAAAATTACCCCAAATTAACAACTCTACCAGAGCAACCAAAAATAACCTCTAAAACACAACCAATGGTTTTGCTATTACAAACAGATTTTTCAATTGTAAAGAACCATATATATATATATATATATATATATATATATATATATATATATATATATATATATATATATATGTAAAACAAAAACCTGTATATTATATCAGCAACACTATCTTAAATGCAAAGAATCTTTTCAAAATGTAAACATTAACAGCATAAAGCTAAACTAATCAACAAATAATGAATATTATTCCAAATTCTTAACTCAGCCATTCTAATCAAAAAAAAAAAAAAACTATAAACACAACCAAAGGTTTCACTGCTAATATGGTATAAATGTTTTTGGTTTGTTTTTTTTATGTTTATATATGTTTAGTTCTTTATTATCCTTGACAAATTCTATTGTAACATTGGAATTATTGTTTATGTTCCAGTGTTTATTTTTTGGCTAGTCTGCTGGAGTTGTGAATTTTGGATAATTTTGATACTTTATTGACTAATTTAGTCTTATATTTACTATATATATATATATAAATTTTTATGTGACAAAATAAATTTACATATCTAATATATAAACAGTTTATGATTTTTCATTATTTGCATTATTATTTTATGTTTATTATACTCTTTCATCAGAACTCGAAGTCAACGAGTGCTTAAGAGTACACTTTTATTTTTGGAAATTTTAGTAGTTCTATTTAAACTGCTTGGTTTTTTGAGTTGAAAATGGTTATATATTTTTACATAACGTTTTTATTTTTACCTATGATACATATACATCCAGGGTTTACTTTTTGCTTCATTGCTGAGAATATTAAAATATATGAAACAATATTGTAACAATAATATTAAAAAAAAATTAGTTATCATAATTTACATATGTCAAATCACTTTTCTTTCACTATGAAAAAATACAAGTCATGCTTTTTATAATTCAACTGTTAAAATTGTATTATGATTCAGTTAAAAAAAATAGCCCATTTCCCTTTCACAAAAATAAAACATTAATCAATTAATAAATAGTTTTAAAAGAAGTGTGCAATAAAATTTTAATACATAAGGATGGTTTCCTCATTAGTGTAAATCATTACTTAAGTAATCACAAACATTCATTAATCAATAAGGTTCTATTATAAAAGGGCACAAATTTATCAAGCCCTAGTAGATGTTTTCCCATCCTATATTAAAATGTTATATTTATATATATGATGTTTAAAGTTATTAGAGCTTCTGTTGAAACGCATCTTTTTTTACTCATATTTTCTATAATTGTTACATTTGAAAAGTGTATGTAGTAATATTTTTATTAACTTTGCCTTTATGCAGTATAATCTCTAAATTTATCGTTTCCAAAAATGTGATGCTTTTTATTCAAATAAATCGTTTTTAACAACTTATTGTGAAAAAAAAAGAGTTAAAAAAAATCTATTGGCCTAATTTTGTTTAGTACAATTTATCTATCCGCATTTTCTCTTTTATTATTATCATCATCAAAAGTTTTTTTTTTTTTTTTAACCAATAAAACTGTTTTCAAAAAAGTTTAAACTTATCTTTTCTTTAAATGTCTTTTTCACTTAGCAAGATCATTTTATTCAATCGAATGAATTCAATTTTAGGAAAAGAAATATTTAATGAATACACTGAAAGATTGATGGGAGTTTACATCCCATACGCAATAGACAAGAATAGTTTTTTTTTTTTTTTAAAAAAAAAAGGCATGAAAGGGGAGGCGGGTGATTTGAACAGCTTGATAGAAATGAAAAGTAGCTCACGTCAAATAATACTGAACAGTTTAAAAGAAAATAATTGAAAAAAAAAGTGGATGGTATAAAACTTTCTTAAAGATTTATCTGTTGTACCAAAGATTTTTTTTTCTTTTTAATAATGAAATAGATAAAAGTTAATGGAAGTGTTTTTTAAATGTCAAATTAGTATGAATTTGATATCTACCTCCTTCTATTTTCTTATTAAACAGGGTGGATTTTTTAGTAATTTTATTATTTTTATTTTTTTTTATCCTTACTATTTCTCTATTTATTCTCTATATAAGAAATTGACAATTAACTGTTATGTGTATTAACACGTTTTACAAACCACCAAGAAAAATAAAAAGATCTATTAAAATAGAGATGGGTACTTTAATACCAGTGTGTTTTAGTAAATATTTTCTATTGAATAAATAGACAACAAACAATACTAGAAAACATAAAAAAAGCCTTATTGAAAGAGAAAAAGTATACTGATAAAATATAATGTATTATTATTATTATTATTATTATTATTATTATTATTATTATTATTATTATTATTATTATTATTATTATTATTATTATTATTATTATTATTATTATTATTATTATTATTATTATTATTATTATTATTATTATTATTATTATTATTATTATTATTATTATTATTATTATTATTATTATTATTATTATTATTATTATTATTATTATTATTATTATTATTATTATTATTATTATTATTATTATTATTATTATTATTATGGTGTAGAGATAATAAAATGGATATTAATATGGATAAGTGTTCAACAGTTTCTTATTCCAAAAAATCTGAAATGATAATTTGTCCTTATTATATTGAAGATCATAATATAAAGTTTGTTGATACTCAGAAAGACCTTGGAATTATTTTTGCAAGCAATGGATCATTTCATCATCATATTGAAAATGTAGTAAATAAGGCTTTTAAAATTATGGGTGCAATTTTAAGGCATGGTAGACAATTTAGTAGTTTTACAAAATATAAATTGTTTCTCTCTTTGGTTTTGCCAATTTTAGAATATGGATCTGTCGTTTGGAATCCCAGTTCCAAACGAGATATTATCAAAATTCAATTGGTTTATGACAAATTTTCTAAGTACATTAAATTAAAAGACCATTATCTATCCCTATCCATTAGAAGAAAAATGAGAGATCTTAAAATTTTATATAATCTTGTGAATCAAAAAATTATATTAACTAACAAAATTTCAAATATTGCGTTTAATAATTGTTTACATAAAACACGTACATTTACTTTATTTTATATTAAGGTTTGTCGCTCTAACATATTAAAATTTTCACCTTTGCTTCGTTTGCCTAATACCTATAATCATGATTTTATTAATGAAAATATTTTTTCTTTAGACTTTAAAAATGTGTTACTTATCTTATAAAAAAGTATGGCATATAATTATATTATTTTCATCATTTTTACTCATTTATGTATATTATTTATGTATATTATTGTATAGTTATTATAGTGCAATTCTGTAATTGGCTTAATGCTGTAGTTTTGTACGATAAATAAATTGAATTGAATTGAATTGAATTATTATTATTATTATTATTATTATTATTATTATTATTATTATTATTATTATTATTATTATTATTATTATTATTATTATTATTATTATTATTATTATTATTATTATTATTATTATTATTATTATTATTATTATTATTATTATTATTATTATTATTATTATTATTATTATTATTATTGATAAATATATACTTTACTGTCATCATAATCAAATGGATTTGTTTTAGTAAAAGTATTAAAGAGAGAGAAAAAGGCATGCAGAAAATATAAATGTGATATTAAAAACAAAGAAAGTGTAAAAGATGTTAATATTAAATGGGAATCCTTTTTTTTTTTTAAAAAGTAGCAAAATAAATAATTATAGGGAGACGATGAAATTAAATAGTGAATTATAGAATGATATTAACAAAAGTGGAAAAGGTGGTAGTAAAAAATTTGAAAATATATTAAAAGAAAAAAATGTGGGAAAGTAAAAAATAATATTACTAAATGAAGAAGGAAAAGAGTGTAGTTTAGAGAAGAAATATTAAATAAATATGTAATGAATATTAAAAAAATGTTAGATATGAAGAGTAGAATGATAACAAATTTTAAAGCACATAGTAATGGAAATATTAATTTTAGAGAAAATAAATTAAATGGGGCAGGGAAAAAGTCAAAATCTACTGTCATGTTTTAATAAGATGGCACAGAAAACAGAATTTCTAGATAGCTGGAAAAATACAAGAATGGGCTATTAGTTAAAGGAAAGGGTAATGACCTCAGAATCATAAACAATTATAGACCTGTATTGGCAATGTTAAGTGTTATATAAAGTTTTTGCATATAGGTCACTGGGAAAATGGCAAAAAGGATGGAAGAAAATAATATAGTGGGTGAATTGCAAAGAGATTTTAGAACATATAGGTATATATGAGATAGTATATTTGTAGTCACATAACTTATTGATATGAATAAAAATACAGTTAGGTAGTTATATATGTTTTTTTTATACATATAGAGAATGCATATGATAGAGTAAATACAAATAGATTATGGATAAGTTTAGAAAATTTGGAAATGAAAGAAGATTTAGTAGATCTTAATAAGAGATTGTATGAAGATAATTACTATATGCATCAATTAGGAAATACTCAATCAGTTATGGAGATGGAACCTAGCAAAGATGCCCTATATCATCTATTTTGTTTTTGTTATATTTGAAAAAAATGGAGAGATCAAAAGAAAGTCTTGGAAAAGAGGTAGACATAATATTAATAGATAGCAATGGAATGTACACTTTATCAGATCTCTTATTTATTGATGATATCTTCTTGAGCACAGAAATTAGGGAAGATATAGAAGTAATGCTGAAGACTTGTGCTAGCATGGGTAAATGGATATAATTTAAATTTAGTGAAGAAAACCAAAAGTAATGATAGTAAATGCTTGGAAAAGAGAAGAGAAAGAATGTTTATTAGTGGATATAAAGTTAAATGTGGTTTATAAGTATATATATTTGGGAATCATCTTATTTCAATAATCAGAACAAATTGCTTAATTGAATAGGAAAAATTGATGTATGAAGAAAAAAATGGACTGATAAAAAAATAACAGTGTTTTCATATAAAAATATGCTGTAGCAAGAAGTATATGGAAGGGAGTGGTAGTTGCAGTATTATCTCATGGTAATGATATGTTATGTGTTAGTAAGGATGTGTTAAATTACTTTAAAAAAGTACAAAGAAAATTAGAAAGACATGCATTAGTTGAACATGCGGAGATGGTAAAGTAGTCAATGCAAGGAGAAATGGAATGGTCAAGTTTTTATATGAGAGATGCAACAAGCAAAGTAAAATTGTATGGTAGATTACAGTCTATGGATAGTAAGAGATTATCTAAATTTGTATTTAATTGGCTTATTAGTAAAAAAACAAGCAACAAGATGGATAAGAAAGGTAGTAAATGTGCAGAAGAAGTGAGAATACCTTGTACAAAAAGTGGGATGTTTGTGCTAGGATGATTGTGGAGTGTTATAATGGCAAAATATAAGTTTGGAGAATAGATGCATTAATAAAAAATAGAAAGATGGAGTGATCTTTGTATGTGTGTATATTATAAATATTAATGGTAATATTTATTGGTAAGTAATAAATGCAAAATAGAATATTGAAAGAGATAGATAGTTGCATTAATCTATTATATTAAATAAAGAAGTGTCATTATATAGCTTAGTTTTTTTTTTAAATAATGAAACAGGCTAAGGGATTATATCTAAAGGTCAACAGATTAATAGCTAGTGTCTGAAGTGAAAGTATGAATGTGTAAATCAGTCACTTCCTTTTTAATTACATATAAATTTTGATTTTTCTTTTTCTTTTGTTATCTAAATTTTAAATTGTCAGAAAGAAAAATATTTTACAAATAGATGGAGAAATTAATTTTATTTTTGTTACTTGACCATTAAATGTCATCAGTTTTGAATTCTGTTTATTTTCTAAAATTACAGTCTTTTTGGTGTGAAATAATTTTTGGGATGACAAAGCTGGTCTTTTCTAGTAACATGGCCTCTATTTGATGCCACATTGCTGACCATGACATCACCAATTGCAGTCCCATAAAATTTTGGAGTGCACCTGTAAAGTTAGATGTAATGGTTTTCCCACTGCTGGCCTTCCAGACTGCTGTTTTTGCTGGATTCACTTTTAGGTGGTATTTGATAGCACACTGTTCTAGAAGCAAGTATAGGTGGGAAAGATGCTTCATAGATGGGAAGATAATGGTTACATCATCTACACATGATATTTTATAATTAATTTGTGCATTTCAATGTTAGATATAAATATTTAAAATATGCATCCTTTTTGGCATATATTCATATTTTAAAAAAGATAATTGACATAACTCATCACATATATCAATAACAGTTTTTTTTTCTTCACCATAGATAAGAATGTCTTCCACTTAGTGTATATACAAAGCAGATGTTGCTGTAGTGATTGGTCTTGGAATGATTGTCGTGGAAAATAGAAATATTATGAAGTTATAAACATTGGGTATATTTTATTTCTTAAAACAATAAATATTGAGAATGGTTTATTTTTCAGGAAAAACAAGTATTTGACACTTTAGAATCATGATTGTGGTCAGAAAATTCAATACACTTATTATCATTTTTTTATTGTAAGAAAAATAGTTTTTTTTTTAGAAACTTTGTAATAAAAATTTATATTACTTTAGAATTTTATCACCTCTTATAAGTTATAATGGCATTTATATATTTTTTATTCTGTTACCAATTAATTTAAAATTATTCCCCATTTTTGAAGAACAAAATTCTTATGATATGACAAAGGAATTAAAAATTATATGCTAAAACATATGTCATTAAGGAGAAATTTTAATATTTTATTGGAATTTTAATCTTTTTTTTGCCTACAATTTTCAGGAAAAAACGTCATGGAATATCAGAATAAGTATGAAATTTTTTTTTTTTTTTTTCAAAGTAAAAATTTTTAATGTTAAAATTTTTATAAGAACTTGATATTATTTACTTTTCTTGAAAACTAATTTAATGCAGTAGTAACATTTTTTTTTTCATAGAAAAAATTGTGACTAAAATGACTTTTACTTTTTTTATTATAATTTCACATTCTGATACAAGCAACAATATATTTTTCACTTTGTTTTATCAATAATGAAATTATTTTTGGTGGAAGACTACTTTTAATTAAAGAAATTTCATTAAAAAAATTTTGGTAACTGATAATCAACTATAAACATTAATTTGTAAAAGAAATTTGATGACCTTTTCAAATTTAAAAGTGTAACTTGACATTCTAAAGACATTGCAAAGTACAGGGGTAATCACCTTTTCATACCCACTGCCCACTTTTGTATCTCTGTTGATAGTAAAAAATTTTAACCACCCACTGGTTCCACAGTAATGGTGATTTATAAAGTAGGTAAGTAAGTTTACTTTATAAAATTAATAAAGCAGGGTTACAGCAAACTAAAGCATATAATAATAATCCAAATACTTTATATTGGACTTTCATTAAGTTTGGCAAACTAAATCTTTTTAAAACAACCTACTGTAGTTAAATCTATCTTTTTATTTATACTTTGTATACATAGAAGCATGAAGTCTGATAAAATTACATTTAAATAATTAAATTATTAATGAGCTCTCTGAGGCTGATGCTGTGAAACTAAATACTGGTTATATGGCTCAATTTTTTGTAAATGAATGTATCCTCTTTTGGAAATATTCAGGTGGTTTCTTTCTTTGATCATAATATGATTAACAGCACTAAAGCCTGATTCCACAAGATATGAGGTAGAGAAAGGAATCAATAAACTGAATATCATTTTCCACATATTTGTATATAAGACAGTCATTTTTATTTTGCCATAGATTTTTCATATCCATTGCTATCAAATTTATGTTTATATTCTTCATCATATCTAATTTCTAACAGCTTTTCTTGTCAAGTTGTAGCAGCCTCATCAATATTTGTGGTAAAAGGATTTTTCATGCAGTCATATACCTTCAATTTCAAAATATCTTCAAATTATTTTTTCATGTCCAATTTAAGTTCACTGAGGTGGCTATTGAATCTGTCAATTTCCTCTGGTTTACATCAATTTTTTATAGATGATACTTCCAGAAACTGATGAAATTCTCTCTTCAATAGATTATAACAAAATAGTTCAAGTTTTCCAATAAATAATGACACAATATTTTGGTAACCTATACGAGTTTCATTAGCTCCATGAAGCTGCAAATTGATATCATTAAATCTCTTGAAAATATCTGCCAAATAAAAGGCATTATTTTTTAATGTTTTTAAATGTTGACACAGATTGGTCTCATAATTACTTTCAAAAAAATTGTAAGAGAATATCATATAATACTACAAAATGATCCAAAGATGTGCCCTTTGACAGACACTGAACTTCTGTGTGCAAAAATAATGTATTAAAATTATTATTGTCCTGGAAAAAACTGTGAAAACTTTCTTTCATTTTTTGCATTGGATTTGATCGTGTTCATGGTTCAAATTATTATAGTTAATGATGAATGGACAAAGATACTTAAATGTTTTCCTACAAGGTGCTGTCTGTACACCACACAATGAATACATAAAACATTTGGCACTCTTTCTTCAAAGCAACAAGAAATCCATGATAGTGGCCTACCACTGATGGTGCTCCATCAGTAGTGCATGCAATAATATTATTAAAAGGAACATTATTTTTTGTAAAGTAGGATTTCACAGTATTAAATATAAACCTTTTATAGCTGTAATGAGATTTATTGTGAAAGCATTTCTTCTCAAAATGTATTGTTTTCATCAAAATAATGTGCATATGCCATCAATAAAGCACTATTATATTCAATGGTAAATCCATCCAATTGCATGTAAAATGAAGTTTTTTAACATTAATTGTCATTTCTTCAATTTGTCTCTTTACTGTGCTATTGCTTAGAGGCAACATTTTTAAAATTTCAGGTATATCGTGATGCATTACTGTTGAGAAATTATTTTATAGAGGGTATTATTACTGTTTCTTCAATATTATAGCTTTTACCACTTTTTGCAATTAATTGTGAAATATGATGAGGCAATTAATCTCCATATATATATATATATATATATATATATATATATATATATATATATATATATATATATATATATATATATATATATATATATATATATATATATATATATATTACAGCAGCCAAACATATTATTTATATAAATTATGGCGTTCAAATTCAATATCATTACTGACATTTATTGATACTGCATTACTGATATACAGCTCACCTTCATGAATTATAAATATATTACATGCTTCTAATTTGGGGGTTGTACGAAGATCTAACTATAGATTTCTTCTCATGCCCTGTCCTGTGTGTAGTGGACCTTTCCTGGACCACTTATTCCACATAAAAGGGCATCTGGTGTTGGCGATTCCAGTAAAGTCTTGGCACATGCTATGCCTATCCACTTTTTTCTAAGAACTGCCCAAGAACAGAATCTTAGATTTCATTATTCATCCAGAACCACGGCCTTATCTTTGATTTCTCTGCCATTTTCAGTGACGCCACTTATTTATATTATTATTTCTTTTGCTTATGACCTAATTTTAGTGCTGTAATATTAAAATTGCACTCTGCTCAAATATATATGTAAACTCCAAATATTACTAGCTAAATTCATTAAATATTATTTTAGTTTTATTATACAATTTTCACCATCCTAATTTATAATTTCAGTATTTAAGAATATATGTCTTGGGGCAAAATAAAGCGTTCTTCTTGTAAATGTCAATGAAAATAGTTTTCAATAAATATTTTGCCATATAATTAATAAAATTTTCAAATGTGTTTTACTTATTTTCATGCCAGTAATGGTGTGACCATAGTTTTCTTATATATATATATATATATATATATATATATATATATATATATATATATATATATATATATATATATATATATATATATATATATAATGAATCCTGGAATGCTTGCCGATATTATGTTAGTCACAACATTTCATAACGGTAAACCAAAGCGTTAATGGCAATTTTATGTACTCTTTCTAATAATTTATTGGCAACTTAATAACATAACCACCAAAGAATGTGTTAATATATATATATATATATATATATATATATATAAGCGTATATATCTATATATGGCTGCAGAAAGGAGTTTGCTATTAACTGAAAAGAGACCCGTTGATTCCTCTTGGAGGCCTTAAAGAAACTGAGCAGGGCAAATTTCTAATGTCCACTCCATATGTTCTTGTCGTTGCAGCTGTTATTAGTATGAGATTATTCATATAGTATACAAACATGGATGGGCTGCTCACCAACACATATTAGCCAGCATGGTGAGTTTATTGTCTTTTTACCTCTGAGTTTAAGATCAAGAAACACCATGGTCTTTCTTCTCAGTGCCTGATAATGCAGAATGAATGTTTGTGTAAATGAGAAATATTTTTCCAATACATATATACAATTATGACAGACAAAAATAAAGCATGGCCCTTATTCCCAGGAGGCTGTAAAGTCATCAACCAAGGCAGCGGTTGGTGGCTGAAGGTGGAGGGTGCTAAGAATCTCCTGATTGTGGACCCAGGCTGCAATTTGATGACATTTTATTTAGGTACTTACAACTGCAGATCACTTTCAAGTGAAGGAAGATTGCAAGAATTAGAAGAAGAACTGTCTTATATTAAATGGGACATTATTGGACTTTGTGAAGTTAGAAGAAAATGTGAAGAGACAATTGATTTAAAAAGTGGACATATATTATAAAAGCATAAATATTGTAAATACAAGTGGAGTAGGATTCATTATAAATAAAAAGTGGAAGAACAATATTGTGGAGATTGATGGTGTATCGGACAGAGTGGCAAGATTAGTTATACAACTTAATAGCAGATACCAAATGCAGATAATTCAGGTTTATGCCCCAACAAGTTCTCATAGTGATGAAGTAGTAGAAGATTTTTATACGGATGTACAAAAGGCTTTTGATCAGAGTAATCAATATTTTAAAATTGTTATGAGAGACTTTATTGCTAGAATAGGTAGACAAATGAAAGATGAAATTGCTGTTGGTAATTTTGGTTTATGGTAATAGAAATGAGATAGGACATAGACTTGTGGAATTTGCAGAAAAAGAAACACTTTATATTATGAATTTATTTTTTGAGAAAAATGTTAAAAGGAAATGGACATGGAAACATCCAAATGAAGGTACAGCAGAATTGGATTATATTTTGACTAACAGAAAATACATATTTCAAGATTGTAATGTTCTTAATAAATTTAACACAGGAAGTGATCTTCGATTAGTAAGGTGTAAGTTATATGTTAATGCAAAACTAGAAAAACAAAAATTATTAAGAAAAACAATATTTACAGTTCATATTCCTAATCTTCAGAAACATTCTAATGAATTTAAATTAGAACTTACAAATAGATTTCAAGTGTTAGGAGATTTTGAACTTGATTCAGATTTGAATGAAATTAATATGAAAATAACTGATACACTTTTAAAAACTGCAACAAAGATAGATGGTAGAAAATAGATGGAATTATTACTAAAAAGAGAGATGACATCATAAAATTGGTAGAAGATTTTTATCAATAATTATATAGTAATAAAGAACAAGTACCTCCTATATCTATTACATCTTCCGAATTGCGCAGAATTTTAAATGAAAAAGTGAGACATGCAATTAAATGTATGAAGAAAGGAAAGGCGTCAGGAAATGATGGAATTATAATTGATATATTAAAAGAATCAGGTGAAGAAATAGAAACAATTTTAGCAAAGTTATATACCAAATGTCTAAATGATAAAGATGTACCAGAAGATTGGAAGAATGCAGTAATAATATTAATATTTAAAAAAGGTGATAAAGAATATATTAGAAATTACAGACCTATCAGCCTTTTATCAGTTTTATATAAAAATTTTACAAAGATAATTACAACTCATCTACAGAGAACTTTGGATTTCCACCAACCAAGAGAACAAGCTGGATTTAAAAGTGGTTTTAGTACAATAGATCATATCCAGGTATTGATAGAGGTCATAGAAAGGACAAAGGAATATGAGTTGTCATTATGTTTTGGATTTGTAGATTATGAAAAGGCATTCGATTCTATACACATTTCTTCAGTGATTAAAGCATTGGATCATCAACGTATAGATCCAGGATATTGTCATATGTTAAACAATATTTATAAAAATGCAAAAGCAACAATTAGATTACATAATGATACTGGAAAAATCAACATTGAGAAAGGTGTAAGACAAGGTGACTCCATATCTCCAAAACTTTTTACAGCAGTGCTGCAAAAAGTATTTTGTGGATTAAAATGGGAAATTAAAGGAGTGAAAGTAAATAGAGAGTATTTAAGTCATTTAGATTTCTCAGATGATGTAGTTGTTTTTGCAAATAATTCTTCAGAGCTGCAGGAATGTTGCAGGAGTTAGCAGATGAAAGTAGAAAAGTAGGCCTAAAGATAAATGTTAAAAAGACTAAAGTAATGTTTAATCGATTTGCTCAAAATATGAAAATAAAGATTGATTATGAAGAATTAGAAGAAGTTAACAGTTACAAATACCTTGCTCAGATTATTAATATAGATGGAAACATAATGGAGTAAATTAATCGTAGAATTAAACTTGGTTGGAGTGCTTTTGGTAGAAATAACTTGATACTAAAAGGAAATATGCCTATGTGTTTAAAAAGGATGGTTTTTAACAAATGTGTTTTTCTAGTTCTGACTTATGGATCTGAGATTTGGACAGTTAATAGAAGAGCAATACAGAGACTTCAGACCACTCAAAGGAGTATAGAGAGATGTATGTTGGGAGTAACAAGAAGAGATCGAAAATGCAATGTATGGGTAAGACAACAAAGAGGTGTTACTGACCATATTGAAAAAATTAAAAGATTGAAATGGAGTTGGGCTGGACATATTGTTAGAAGAGATGATAATAGATGGACAATTGAAATTTTAAACTGGATTGCAAGAGATTGTAAAAGACCCTGAAAGAGACCACATGTGAGATGGATGGATGAAATAAGAAAATGTGCAGGGGTGTTGTGGAGAAAAGAAGCTAAAGATCGGAGAAGATGGATTAAACTTGGAGAGACCTTCATCCTGCAGTGTATTGATAATGGTTGATATATATAGTTAATAAAGTGTGTATGAGAATAGTTTGCTTGAATTTCACTATGTAATTATCTATCATTTGGTAGATCACTCGCTCATTTATGCACATACTAAAGTATGCATTCAATTCATAATGTATATAAATAATTTGTCATTATATTAAACTAATTTCTATTACCTAATTTGTGTGAGTAGTTTGAATTCCTCTTTTCTCCACTTCTAAATGAACAACTACATATATGCATATTCTAAGTCATAGTTAACAGATATCTCATTGTCTTCTCTGCTCTGATAGAGGGCTGGTCTTAAGAATTAAGTCTCACGTGCTATCATTATTGTGTTATCCATTAAGTGTTTGATCTGGTTCTTGGGAAATGAGTTCATATTCAGGTTGGTCCCTGACCTAAATCTCATCTTGACTGGGTTTGAAGTATGTTTCATTGAGTTCCAGCTCATGTTAGATAGATCAACTTGTTTTGACCAATACATACATTTTTTTTCTGTGTTTGGATGCCCAATCTTGAGGCCTTATTAATTATTTCTACACCATGTATAGGTCACTAACATATATATCTAAATATGTATATAATTTTGCTATATACAAACTAATGTACATGTAATGTTCTAAAAATAAAAATAATTTGTTTGGTGATGTTGAGTTTACAATAATTAAATACTATTGTGTTAATAAAGGAAAGACAGAATGCCATATTTTTCACCCATAAATTGTATTTTTTTTTAATAAACTGATTAATTAAATAAAAGGGAACCTTGCCAAACCATAGACTAATTTCCAGATTAAAACTTGTGTTTTGAAATGTGAGATGATGTTTAATGTAATGTAGTCAGTTTATAAGTATAAAATTCATGTATAAGCTAAAAAAAAATAAAACATATGCTATGACCATAAGTAGAAATTTTTTTAGTAGTTGGTTTTATGACCAGAAAAGTTTGTTTTCATGTTTTATAATTGAAAGTAGAGTTTATTGTGAAGATAAGACCCATGTACTACAGTCATAAGTACAGAATAGATGTATTTTTTCTTCTTCAATGTAACATTTGAAATGAATATATTTGTCTATGCTACAGATAAGAAGTAGAGCTATGTTTTTTTTTTCAAATATATATATATATTTTTTATTCCAATGGTTGTTATTCAGACTTATGTAAAAAGTGTTAAAATTATTCTAAATCATTGATCACTCTGTATTGGCTGGCGCCATTATAAAAAAAATTTTACCAACCAGCAGTGAGTGAGTCAAATGCCAAAAATTTTGGAAGTAAAGAATTTGATCCCAGCACAATAGTACTGAGAGCAATTTTTTTAATTAATGATTTAATATAACATTTTAAACATGTAATAACCAGACTATGAGTTTTTTTTCCAGATGCAGGGGTACAACCAAAAGAAAACAAAAGTAGAATTGTTAAGATTAGTATAATAGGGATAAATATTAAATAAAATCTTAAATGAACAATTTTTTTCAGCAAACAAAAGCTAAATTTTTAGCTAAGCAATACTTGGGCAGATATATAAAAGATGGGGGATCAGTGCTTGATTAAATGGAACATTATTTTTTAATAAAAAGGGAAAAATAGCAGGGAACAATAATTCAGCTTAAAAAAATAAAATGTACAAAAAAATTAAAATTGATGTTTTTACTTTGTTTTTTGTTTTTTTTTTGGTTGTCTTCTGAAAACTCCTTGTCAAGACATTTTTCTTCTACTTTTATTTTTATTTCATTATATGTGAGAAATAATGAAGCAGTCAATCTTACCTTATTATTGATTTTTATTGGTTCTATCTACTAGGCTGTGTTTAAACCCTAAATAAAACCCCACTCCTTTAGTCATGTATATTTACTTTATGTGTACATTTGAGATGTTTGCCTAAAATTTATAGTTTAACTTATCAATATTTATTATTATTAATTCTTAATTATTTTTTCTTCACAGTAAAAATACATAGGGGTGGCTCATATATATATATATATATATGTGTGTGTGTGTGTGTGTGTTAAAACGAAGATTTGCACGGGTTAAATATATAAAATACATATTTTGCGGGTTCATCCGTGTTAAAAACTTTTAATATCAATATACTGACGTTTCGACTTGGTCACAGTGTGACCAAGTCGAAATGTCAGTATATTGATATTAAAAGTTTTTAACACGGATGAACCCGCAAAATATGTATTTTATATATATATATTATTGATTAAAGATACTAATACAATATTGATTTGTAAAATATTTTATTATATATCAATTATAAACCTTTTTCTTTTTAAATTGTTTTTTTTTTCTATTAAACTGTATATTTTTTATAAAATTCAAGATGGAAGATGCAACCATTCATTGTCCAAAAATAATTAGGAAATTAAAAAAAATAATATTGTTTTAATTTTGAGAAGGAATTTTAAATTAATGTTTTTACTTAAAATAAAATGGAGATTAAGATTAATGATTGTACTTTTGTTGTAAACATTTTTGTCAAATCTATTTCTAATCTGGAAATAGATTTGTATTTATTTCCGGACATTGTCCTATGATTGCATCTTGAAAAACAATGGATAAAGGTAAAGCAAAAAACATTTTTTTTAGATCAGAGATTAGATTTAAAACTAAAAATAAGAAATTGAAAGAATTTCAGAAATACCTGAGCAGTATATAAAATGCACCAACATTGACAACCAAGGAAAATAGTTACTACTGCAAGAACTGTTGCCACCAATACTCCACACAACTTTGAAATCTAAGATAATGATGTAGTAGATGCTAATCATCTTTCTGACCCTTCTGGATGATTTTCCCACTACTGTACCATCTTACTGCTGCCCTAAAATGAAGGAAAAGCCTAAAGATGGAATTCTGGCATGTTGAAGAAAATTGTGCTGTCACAGAAGAACTTTCATAGGTCTTTTCAATTGCCATGATGAGCTGACTTTTAAAACAGACTCTTAATAGTTGTGCAAGATAACTAATGATGTTCATACTGACACCTAAAAGTAAGTCTAGCCTATCTAATCTTAAACCTTACTCTCAAGATTTCTTCTAATATATTATTTAACTTTAGGTTTTTCTAATACATAAACTGCTCTCAAACAATATTTTATAAATCTAATCCTATCTCATATGGACTATATTTCTTTAACATTGGTGTGGTCATTTATTTATAGTTATTTATTACTTAATTTAATATGTATGTTTTTATGATGAATACACCAATCTCAAGCAACCTTATGAGTTGAATTTCTTAAAATCTTTTCATTCCTCATTTTAAGTAAACCTTCATGACTTAAGGTTATTAAAGTCCCATTAAAACATAATGCATTCCTAATTAATACCCTCACCAGTTTGTTTATTCCAAGTCAACATTTTGTTTGTTTAAGTCTAAAAATATATTATTTGTAATTCTAGATTCTACTCAGGAGAAACCAAAACTTAGGCTAATTAATGCATTGAAACCTTATTTATTTTATAAATGTTATTATTTGTTTCTGAAAGGATGACTTATTGTTTTCTATATATAACTGTTAGTTTTTATTTTATTTTTCCATACTATTAAAATATCACATTTATAAATATTCTCAGTTGTATAGAATCAATGAAGGTGGGATTGAATTATAATAAATTGCAGAAAAGGAGGGGGTCAGATATTAAGTATATTTTATTAAATGAAATCTTCCATATATATATATATATATATATATATATATATATATATATATATATATATATATATATATATATATATATATATATATATATAATATATATATCAAAATACAGTACAATTTATATAAATTATATTCTTTTAGAAGTACTTTCGACTATACACTTTGTAGTCTTTATCAACTATATAACGTTGAATAATCAAAATGAGACAACCCTTAACAATACCCATAGTTCAATTCAGATTCCCACAATTCTGTTATCTTAACATTTGATGACTGGCGATTCATTAACATTTGACAATTTCTTGAAATCAACATACCCTCTTTTATTTTATGTTTATTATGACAATGTTCAATTTGAATAATTTTCATATTTTTATAATCAAATTTAAATCCATATTGACAAGATTTATTATTATCAAATATAACAGACAATGAAGGTTTATTTACATCTGTTCCACATTGATTTTCTTTTTGAATTCTATTATATAAAAGCATATGTTCTTTTATTCTCTTCTCAAATGTACACTTAGATTCACCAATGTATTGTACGCCGCATCCACATATCAATCTATATATAATAGAATTTTGATTAAACTTTGAATTTTGAATTTTAGAATTATTAAGCAATCTATTTATGTTATTTGTAGAGAAAAAAGCAATATGACACAAACCGTTATAAATTTTCCTAATAAACTTGACCTGCTCATCTGATATAAATGACATTGAAATCCATTTCATTTTGATATTTTTATTTTTAATTTTATTATAGTGTTGATTTCTTTTAAATCCTTTATAATATTAGCAATTGCATTTTTATAATAACCAATTTTCAACAAGTCATTAACAAATAAATGTACATTTTTAATTTTATCACTAGAATATTTGCATAATTTTTCATTTCGAAATAAGAATGATTTCAATAAAGAAGGCTTATGACACATAGGTACATGTGATTCATATGGTATAAAACCTCTAGTTTCAATTGGTTTAATTAACATAAGATAATCCAAACTGTAATCATTAAGAGTAACTTGAATATCCAAGAATTTTATGGAATTGTATTTCTCTTTACTTATAACCCATTTTATATCCTTAATCTCATTTAATTCATTAAATAAATTGACTATTAATTCTTGTTTTCCACAAATAAAAACATCATCCACATATCTATGATATACTTTAATTTCTTGATATTTCAATTGTTTTAAAATTTTACTTTCATATGTTGATATAACAAAATTACAAATGTGGATGATGTTTTTATTTGTGGAAAACAAGAATTAATAGTCAATTTATTTAATGAATTAAATGAGATTAAGGATATAAAATGGGTTATAACTAAAGAGAAATACAATTCCATAAAATTCTTGGATATTCAAGTTACTCTTAATGATTACAGTTTGGATTAGCTTAAACCAATTGAAACTAGAGGTTTATTCCATATGAATCACATGTACCTATGTGTCATAAGCTGACTGGATTGAAATCATTATTTTGAAATGAAAAATTGTGCAAATATTCTAGTGATAAAATTAAAAATGTACATTTATTTGTTAATGACTTGTTGAAAATTGGTTATTATAAAAATGCAATTGCTAATATTATTAAAGGATTTAAAAGAAATCAACACTATAATAAAATTAAAAATACAAATATCAAAATGAAATGGATTTCAATGCCATTTATATCAGATGAGCAGGTCAAGTTTATTAAGAAAATGTATAATGTTTTGTGTCATATTGCTTTTTTCTCTACAAATAACATAAATAGATTGCTTAATAATTCTAAAATTCAAAATTCAAAGTTTAATCAAAATTCTATTGTATATAGATTGATATGTGGATGTGGCGTACAATACATTGGTGAATCTAAGTGTACATTTGAGAAGAGAATAAAAGAACATATGCTTTTATATAATAGAATTCAAAAAGAGAATCAATTTGGAACAGATGTAAATAAACCTTCATCATCTGTTATATTAGATCATAATAAATCTTGTCAATATGGATTTAAATTTGATTATAAAAATATGAAAATTATTCAAATTGAACGTTGTCATAATAAACGTAAAATAAAAGCGGCTATGTTGATTTCAAGAAATCGTCAAATTTTAATGAATCGCCAGTCATCAAATGTTAAGATAACAGAATTGTGGGAAATCTGAATTGAACTATGGGTATTGTTAAGGGTTGTCTCGTTTTGATTATTCAACGTTATATAGTTGATAAAGACTACAAAGTGTATAGTCGAAAGTACTGTATTTTGATATATATATATTGTAACAATATATAAATATGTCGTTACATTAATTTAAAATAAAAACTTAATAAAAGTTCGCAAATAAAAGTAAAAAACTAAACGCTAAAATTAAAATATTGTTAAACGTATATATTCGCACAGACGCTAAACTTTAAAATTATTTTTTTCATAAACAAAAAAAAAAGTATTTGAATGTATTAAGGTTGAAATATAAAAATATTTTAATAAAAAAATAATGTAAGTTAAAATAAAAACAGGTATTAATTAATTCCTGTAATCTGTAAATGGAAATGATTGTTTATTAATTATCTAAAAGCTGTTTAATTAAAAAGTCAGATGAAAAGTTAGATAAGAAAAGAAAGAGATTTTAGCTTGACCAATGGAAGCAAATAAAGGCCCGGACCATAACGAAAAAACAGAACAGTGACGTTTTTGTTCATGGAATCCATAGGAGGACTATAAAAAGAAAAAATATTGAGTTCCAGTCAGTTTTTCCAACTTGATTTGATGACAACGGTAAGACACACTTGCCGTTCTCTCTCATTTTTTTGTTTGTTTTAAAAAAAAAATAAAATGAAAAGACTGTGATACCAGAATGGAACCAGCTAATGCTACCTCCAGAACATTTTCTTCCAATGGAGACGCCGTGGGAATTGCCAATGGAAACCTGGACTCTTCTTCTGTAAGCTATATTGACATGAACTCTAAATTTAAAGATAACTAAGAACTTTCGTTCAAGTTTATGAACTTCTATCTGACTTTTAAGTCTAAAATCAAATTAATAAGGTTTAATTTTATATGTTTTCCGATTGATAAAAATCATTTCCATTTTTTTTTTCTTATTGTATAAATTGTTTAAATTTTAAATGATGAAATTTAGGTTGGGTATAGGCGTTGCATAGATTCGTTAGCGGTTGATAATGTTGTGGTTTTCACATTCGATTAGAATATATGTCAACGATATCACTGCAAGCATCTTACGATGAATGCTAATGGGATTTGTATCTTCCCTATGCAAGTGACGTTTATCGATGATTTTGTATTTTGATCGGTTGTGTTTGATTTGGAATGTTTTTGACCGTGGAATCTGTGCGGCTGATCTGTACTCAACATTTTGGAACAAGTTTTATAAAATGCATTTTTGCAAATGTATTTAAATGTTAAATTTAAGTCGGGCGTGAATGGCTATATAGTTTTGTAAAGTTATATTAAGGGAGGGTAATCTTAGGTTATTCATTTCGTAGTTGAATTGGTTCAATGGATTGGATATATTTGTGTATTTAGTAGATGTAGTATGAGGTCCGCTACAGGCAGGATTATAGATATTTGCCACACACCCTCTGTTTGTCTATGGATGGGTTTGTAAGTCGGCAGAAGACCGCAGTCCATTCCTATGGAGTTTTTTTGTTTATTGTTCTACTTGCCAACAGATGTCACATTCCTGTTGGTGGAGAGTCAATGTCTTCTCTATTTCTACTTATTGTTCAGATGTACTTTCCTGACAGTATAGTATTTTGTGTTGTCGTATCATGCTACATTGAATACATGAATGTATCAGATGGATTGGCGCCAGTTTGGTTGCGAAATTTGTGGCCTAAGGTTAAATCAGGGAAGAATTTTTTTTTTTTCAAATGCAGATCTATGTAGTCTATTCATACTTGACTAGCTAAATAAATAGTAAGCTCATTATTTGCAATCTACTTAAATTTAGAATTAAAGATCAATATAAAAATATAAACGTTAAATTTATTTCTCAAAATTTAAATATTATTTTATATGTGCGTAAATAAATATTTTTATGTGTTAATTTCTGGCAGTGGCTTTTATTCTTTTATATTTAAGATATAAAATTTATAGATTTTTATCTCTGCGTCTCCGCTGAGCTAGTCACTTGGGCTAACGATAGGAATATTTAAATAAAGCGGAATCTTAACAGCACGTATCTGCCTACTTTATAAATTTTTCTAGGTTCAAATGCCTAGATGGCGCCCTGATAGTTGCAGATATCGTTTTGCGGTTAGATTCGATCTTCACTTTCATTTCGATCATTATAATATTGATTTGTATATTACATATATTGTGAAACGAATACAGATATCAAACTTTATTTATTATATATATATATAAAATGTACTTTTAATCTGGGGGTTGTGACAAGATCAAACCCATAGATTTCTTCTCATGCCCTGTCCGTTGGATAGTTCACCTTCCCAGGACCAATTATACTGTATGAAAGGGCCTCTGGCATTGGTGATTCCAGTAAAGTATTGGCACAAACTATGCCTACACAGATTTCTCTAAGTACTGCCCAAGAAGGGGTCTTAGATTTTATTTTTTATCCAGAAGCATGACCTTATTTTAATTTCACTGATATTGTCAGTACTGTCACTTATTCAGATTATTATTTCTTTTGATTACGACCTAATTTTAGTACTGTAATATTAAAATTGCACTCCACTCAAATATATATGTAAACTCCAAATATTACTAGCTAGATTCATTGCTACTATTATTTTAGGTTTATTATACAATCTCACTATCATAATTCATTATTTCGGTATTTAAGAGGATATGCCTTGGGGAAAAAGTAAAGTGTTCTTCTTGTAAATGTTAATGAAAATAATTTTCAATAAATATTTTGTCATATAACTAAATGTAATTTTCAAATGTGTTTTACTTATTTTCATGACCCTAATGGCATAAAAAAAGTTTTCTTATATATATATATATATGTAACGAATTACAAAATACTCACCAAAATTATGTTATTCACTACATTTCAGAACCATAAACCAAAGTGTTAATGCCAATATTATGTACTTCTTTCTAATAATTGATTGGCATTTTAATAACATACCCACCAAAGATGTGTGTTAATATATATATATATATTGTAACGAGCACAGACGTTCGTTACATTGTTTTTTTTTATATTTATTAAACATGAAAGTAAATTAAAAAGTTCGCATTTAAAAATTTTCTTTAAGAATTAAAAATTGAAATTAAATATCATCTTAAACTCGTATATATTAAATCGCACAGATAAAAAAAAATTATTAAAATAAAACTGTATTAAAAATAGAAAAGGTATTTTAAAAACAAAAACTTATAAAGATTTAGAGATAAATATATTTATTTGATTTGGAAAACAGGTTAATTAATCAGAAATGGAAATGATTGTTAATTAGTTAAATGTAAACCAGCCTTGGGCATTTAAATGTAAAAACATCGGTCAGATAGGAAAACAATAGAAACAAATAGCCAATGAAAGAAATCCATCGGGAAATCGGACCTCAGCGAAAGGATCATCACATCGATGACATAATGCCAAGTCAATCCTTTGAATACATATAAAAGGAAAATTTGGTAATTATTAATTAGTGACTGGATTATGATTATTACGATGTGACAGATAGGTGTTAGTGCGGAGGTGTGGGAGAAGCGATTGAAGAGACGCATGATTCAATCACTTCAGTTTTGCCAAAGAAAGAAAGAGAAATGAACTATCGTTTTCTACATTGAGGACCAACTAAATTAAAAAACCTCCGAATGAATAAATAAAACATCGGCTAAATGTATACCAATATCTTCAGGACGGCGTGGGAATTCCCGTTCAAACTTACAAATGACAGATAAAGATGAACTGTTTAAAACCGTAAGAACTTTACAATTAATGAACATTAAATTAAAACTTTTCGTATTTAAAATAATTGCATTAGTTTCCTATCTGACTAAAGTAGTTAAAATGTTATTTGACATATTTTTTATTTATTTGTGTAATATCATTTCCATTTATTTAATTTTGTTCTTTAAGTTTATTTATGATTTCTGTTTTCCGATAAATTAAGATATATCAATGTTAAACTTAAGTCGGGCGTGAATGGCTGTATAGATTTGTAAAGTTATATTAGGGGAGGGTAATCTTAGGTTATTTGGTTCATGGTTAAATTGGGTCAATGGATTGGATATATTGGTGTGATTAGTAGATGTAATATTGATTCGCTAAGGGCAGAATCGCTTCATACGCCGCACACTTCCATTTGCCTATGGAAGGAATTATAATTCGGATACCGCAGTTCCTTTCTATGGAGTTTTTTTGTTTTATTGCTCTTCTTTGCAGATAGATGTAATATTCCTATCTCATGAGAAGCAATTTCTTCTCTTAACTTTTTGTGCTGCCATATTTTATTACATTGAATACATCGATATATCAGATGAATTGATGCCAGTTTGACTACGAATTTTAACCTAAGGTTAAATAGGGATAGAATGTTTATTTTCAAAAGCAAATTTATGTGGTCTATTCATACTCAACCCTAAATAGAAATGCATTAAATTTAAGTTGTTTATAGACGCTTGCATGGATTGTTTATTGGTTAACTATGTTTTGCATTTCCATATTTGATCAAAATATATAGACATTCGATAAATAATGATACCTTACGGTGAGTATCAAAAATGTATTTATTCGGATGTCTTTTAAGTTATTGGTTACAATGCAAGTATCTTATGGTGAATACTATTGGGTTACCTAATCAATAATTTTGTATTTTGATCGTTTATGTTTATTTTGAAATGTATTTAACCGTGTAATATAAGTAACCGATCTATAGCAACATATTAAAACAAGCTTTTATGATCCCATAGGTGCGAACTTAATTAAAATGTAAAATTAGAATATAATAGTAATTAAATGTAAATTAAAGTCAAAAATCAAAGTTAAAAATGTAGGTTAAATTTTGAAATGTAAAACTAATACTAAAATAATTTTAAATCTTATATATATATGTGCATAAATAAATGTTTGTATGTTAATTACTGGCAGTGGCTTATTTTATTACCCTTATATATATATTCTTATATTATATTATTAAATCTCTGCTATTCCACTGATCTAGTGACATGGGATAACGACTGGATGCAAAATATAAAAAAAAAAATATTTTTTTTTTACTTACGTATCTGCCTACTTTATAAATTTTTCTAGGTTCAAATGCCTAGATGGCACCCTGTAGTGCAGTTTATGTTAAGTCGCTTTCTCCGGATCATTACAATATATATATATGAAAAACAAAAAAACAAGTTAAACTTGCTAATGCTTGTATTTATGACAATAGATGGTGTTCTACCAAAAATACTGTCAAGCGTATGTTTCTTTACATAAATGTCAGAGCAAGCATTCACTATCTTTAACTTTAGTTCCACCTTCAGATCATGATTTCAAGCTATTTGCTATCATCAATGAAGGACAGGAATAAGAAACTAGATGCAAACACTAACTCTGAGCGTTTATGAAACAGTTTCTATTCAGCTTGCAAGCGTGAATCTTTTAGACACATAAGGTCTTCAAACTCAGAATAGCAAGCCAGATAGCTATATGGGTTTGATATCAGTTCATCATCACCACATAGTAGAAGCCTCTGCATTATATATCACTGCAAGAAAGACCTCAAAGGTACATTTATGAAAAACAAAAATTAACTTAATCTTGCTAACGCTTGTATTTATAACAATAGATGGCATTCTACGAAAAACACTGTCAAGCATATGTTTGTTTACATAAATTTCAGAGCAAGCATTCACTATCTCTAACTTTATTTCCTCCTTCAGATCATGATTTCATGCTATTTGCTACCATCAGTGAAGGACAGGAATAAGAAACTAGATCTAAACACTAACTCTGAGCGTTTATGAAACAGTTTCTATTCAGCTTGCAAGCGTGAATCGTTTAGACACATAATGTCTTCAAACTCAGCATAGCAAGCCATATATATATATATATATATATATATATATATATATATATATAATAATATATATATATATAATATATATATATATATATATATATATATATATATATATATATGGGTTTGAAGACATTACATGTCTAAAAGATTCACGCTTGCAAGCTGAATAGAAAATGTTTCATAAACACTCAGAGTTAGTGTTTAGATCTAGTATCTTATTCCTGTTCTTCACTGATGATAGCAAAAAGCTTAAAATCATGATCTGAAGGTGGAACTAAAGTTAGAGATAGTGAATACTTGCTTTGACGTTTATATAAACAAACATACAGTTGATGGTGTTTTTGGTAGAACCCCAACTATTGTCATAAATACAAGTGTTAGCAAGTTTAACTTGTTTTTTTGTTTTTCATAAATGTACTTTTGATGTCTTTCTTGCAATGATATATTTTGCAGAGGCTTCTACTATGTGGTGACACTGAACTGATATCAGACCCATATTACTATCTGGCTTACTATGCTGAGTTTGAAGACATTACGTGTCTAAAAGATTCACACTTGCAAGCTGAATAGAAACTGTTTCATAAATGCTCATAGTTAGTGTTTAGATCTTGTTTCTTATTCCTGTCCTTCACTGACGATTGCAAATAGCTTGAAATCATGATCAGAAGGTGGAACTAAAGTTACAGATAGTGAATGCTTGTTCAGACATTTAGGTAAACAATAATATGCTTGACGGTGTTTTTTGGTAGAACGCCATCTATTGTCATAAATACAAGCATTAGCAAGTTTAACCTTGTTTTCCATAAATGTACCTTTGAGGTCTTTCTTGCAATGATATATATATTGCAGAGGCTTCTACTATGTGGTGATGCTGAACTGATATCAGTCCCATATAACTGTCTGGCTTGCTATGCTGAGTTTGAAGACATTGTGTGTCTAAAAGATTGACACTTGCAAGCTGAATAGAAACTGTTTCATAAATGCTCAGAGTTAGTGTTTAGATCTAGTTTATATTTCTGTCCTTCACTGATGATAGCAAATATCTTGAAATCATGATCTGAAGGTGGAACTAAAGTTAGAGATAGTGAATGCTTGCTTTGACGTTTATATAAACAAACATACAGTTGATGGTGTTTTTGGTAGAACCCCAACTATTGTCATAAATACAAGTGTTAGCAAGTTTAACTTGTTTTTTTGTTTTTCATAAATGTACCTTTGATGTCTTTCTTGCAATGATATATTTTGCAGAGGCTTCTACTATGTGGTAACACTGAACTGATATCAGACCCATATTGCTATCTGGCTTACTATGCTGAGTTTGAAGACATTACGTGTCTAAAAGATTCACACTTGCAAGTTGAGTAGAAACTGTTTCATAAACGCTCAGAATTAGTGTTTAGATCTATTTTTTTCTTCCTGTCCTTCACTGATGATAGCAAATAGCTTGAAATCATGATCTTAAAGTGAAACTAAAGTTAGAGATAGTGAATGCTTGCTCTGACATTTATATAAACAAATATACGCTTGATGGTGTTTTTGGTAGAATGCCATGTATTTTCATATATATAATATTTAGTTAATAAAGAGCATTTGAGAAAAGTTTGTGTGAATTTCAGTATGTAATTATCTATCGTTTGGTAGAACACTTGCTCATTTATGCACATACTAAAGTATGCAATTAATTCATAATGTATATAAATAATTTGTCATTATATTAAACTAATTTGTACTATCTAATTTGTCTGAATAGTTTCAATTCCTCATTTCTCCACTTCACAAGTACAACTACATATATGCATATTTTAAGTTATAGTTAATAGATGTTTCATTGTGTTTTCTGCTCTGCTACTGGGATGGACTTAAGAATTAATTCTTTTATGCCATCATGGATTTGAATTCAGGTTGGTCCCTGACCCAAAGCTCAGGCTTGACTGGGTTTGAAATACATTTCATTGACTTTATGCTCATGTTAGATGGAACATCATGTTTTGACTGGTACAATATCAACAGGCTATACCTAAAGTAATGAGTTTTGTACATCTGGAATTATTTCAACAGACATTGCATCACACACACATATATATGAACCAGACAAACCATGTAATGAATATATCAGTGAATTATTATGACAGAAGAAACTAATGAAAATAGTCCTTGAAGACAAATACTTGATGCAGTCTTACAATAGATGTACAAAATGATGTAAATAATTTATTTATGCCCATCTTATTTACAGATTAATAAACATGTATTTCCCAATGAAAATTTAAACTACAGAATATACCATCTTTGATGGAATACTGAACTTCTAATTATGAATAATGAGAAATTACACTAATCACTCCTTGTTGGTACTTATTCACAACATTACCTTTAGTATTAAAGCATAATAAACAAAACTCATTAATTCCATAGTTAACTCTATGTTGTGGCATCACTATTTTACCTGCAACTTGGAAAGAATTCAATTTGTGAACAGACCCAATTGAATATATATATATATATATATATAAAATTCTAAATAACTCACACATTACCCTTTACTATGTTTTCTCTAAAATCACAAAGAAAACATTCCTTAGGATAATGGGGGCAAGGGAGGCATAAAAGAAACTACCACATTTTTTTTTTATTTTTTTGTGTGTGCTTTTTTACCCTCTCCTAACTAAACTCTACACATGATATTCCTTGGAATTTCATAAAGAAAGAAGCAGAACTTTAATTATATTTTTAATAAACTTAATCCCTCCATTATCTGACCCATTTTTTACAAGTATAACATTAGTCAAGCATTGGTGGTCTTCTGGTTAGCATAGCTGCTTACAAGCATCTGGCCTCAGTTCACTTCTTAAACAACATTTTGACATATAAAAAAAGTATAACATTAGGCCAGCAAACATTCTACATTTCTTAAACATTTATTTAAATAATATTAAATATAATCCAGTCATTCTTTTATTATAATTATTTAATGACTACTTAAGAAATGCATGCCTCCTTTTTTATTTAAGGTAATTTTTTTATATAGTTATATGGATAACAATTATTGGTAATTTCTGAAGTATTGGTGAGCTATTTACACAGGTGTATATGGTTTGTGTCTTCATTACAATGTTGATTTATGATAACTGGAATCACTTGATACTGCTGTTGGAACTTTCATTTTGCAGCCACTCTTCTCTCTGATCACATGGAAAATCTCATTCTGACTAATTTGTTCATTCTTACAAAATGGTGAACCATAACTGAGCTTCAGATTAAATTGGAGCAGCACAAGGATCTGAATCACAAGACTAGACTGATCTCCTAACAACTGACCATCCTTAATATTTATAAGGTATTTTTTTCAAAAAGAGCTGTAGATATTCTTTCCCTTCTAAAGGCCATTTACATATTTTATTTTATTTTAATTTCAATTATTTTTTATACAAATGTATTCATTTCTCCATCACTCATATGTATTTGCCACCCTGCAGGGATTTGATATTAAGTAAAACTTTTTGGCTGGTACTATTACTATTTTTACTTTCCAAAGATGTCATACTGAAACTATTTATTATCTTACATCTTAATATTTAAATAAGGCACTAAATACTGCTTTTACTTAATAGACTATTCCCCACCATGAAACTTTTCCAATGTTTTTATCATTACAACCAATGGAAATACATGCAATTATATAATTATTTAGATTTTATGTAACTTAAAATATTTAACTTTTAGAATTACTTGCACTGTCTTGCCAAGGTAAAGCATTGTACAGTTATATGTGCACATGCACCATTATATCTATCTATCAATTTTAATAAAATTTGTGTGTAACATTAAATGTCAGGAAATAAAAATAAAAATGAAGCCGCATATATGCACACTTCAATATATATATATATATATATATATATATATAAGTCATGCATGTCCATTACAATATATATATATATATATATATATTGTAATGGACATGCATGATGTTACATCATTATAATAAGTAAAATTACAAATTATAAATAACTTCTTTTTTAAGAATTAAAAATTGGAAATTAAAAGTCATCTAAACTCGTATATATATATAAAATTGCACAGATGAAAAATTATGAAAAGAAAACTTTATTTAAAAAAAAAAAAAAGGTTTAAAACTAAATTTAATAAAAAAAAAACTTATAGATATTAAAGATAAAGATATATCTTTAAGAATGTAAAAAAAAATAATTAATGCTATTGTGTAAAATGAAAATGATTATTTTTAATTAGTCAAAGTAAACTAGCTTTTGGGCATCTCAAAATTTATAATTAAAAGTCAAATAGAATAGAAAAACAATAAGGACAGAATAGCCAATAAAAAAAAAAAATTATTCAGTAAACATACCTCAGTGAAAGAATAATCATCATCTTAATGCACAATTTTAATATAAAAAGGAAAAGATTGGAATTTTTTTGTGATGTGTGCTAGATGTGTTGAAGGAAAAGGGATTAAAAAATTGCACTTTCAATCCCTTCAGTCTGTCTAAAAGAAGAAATGTAATATCATTTTCCTATATTGCAGACCCCAGGACATCAGGGTCCTGCAATAAAAGCCTGCAAAGAACTATACCAGCTGCAGCAAAGGACATTGTGAAAATTAACACTGGATTCAAATTACAAGCTACTAGAAAGTATGGACTTTTCCTTTTTAAAACCGTAAGAACTTTATGAATTTTAATGAACTTTAACAATAAAACTATTCCAGTATTTAAATATGAATTTCTATCTGATCAAATTAAATTATTAGTAATTATATTTATTGAATATATTTTTTTTAATCATTCCCATTAATTTTTTTTGTTCATTTAAGTGGTTATTATGTTTTGTTTTTTTTGTTTTTTTTTGTTTTTTTTTCACATTAAGCTAAACTTTTAATAAATGTTAAATTTAAGTTGGGTGTGGACAGCTGCATAGATCATAAAGTTAGGTTAGTTAATTAAAGGGAGGGTAAATCTTAGGTTATTTGTTTCACAGTTAACTTTGGTCAATGGATTGGATGTATTGATGTAATTAGTAAATGTAGCATGAAGATCCGCTACGTGTAGGATCACATTATATGCTGCATTTGGGTAAAATATGTCCCATTTTTTACTAACCATCAGAAGCATATGGTATTCATTGCTCCTTGGATTACCCCTTTAGCCTATGGAATGAAATCATAAGTCAGCAAAAATGACCACAATCCCTTCCTATGGACATTTTTTATTGTTCTTTTCGCTAAACAGATGTAACATTCCTGTACTGGATGAGAGACTTTTTTTTCTAAATAACCATGCTGTTCAGATGTATATTTCTAACACTGTGGTATTGTGCTGTCATATTAATGCTGCATTGAATACATCAATATATTACATAGATTGTAGTTAGTTCGATTGCAAACTTTTGGTCTGGGGTTAAATAAGGGATATAAAATATTTTTTTTGAATGCAATCTATGTAGTCTACCCATACTCGACACTAATAAATATTAATTTATCTGTGCAAACTTATAAAATAAAATCAAAAGTTAAAATGTAAATCAAATTATAAAGTAAACATTATACTAAAATAAGTCTAAATTTTATATATGTGCAAAAAAAAAGTTTCTGTGTATTATTAATCTGACAATGGCTTATTCTTTTTATTATTATCTTTCTTTCTTTAAAAATAAAGTATACATTATCTCTGTTGCTCCACGAACTAGTGACTGGGGCTATCAGTCTATAATAAAATAAAATTGGATCTTAACTTAAGTATCTGCCTACTATATAAATTTTCCAGGTTTGAATGGCCTGGCATCACCCTGTATGACAGATACGTAAGACTCCATCTTCCTCGACTGTTATAATATATATATATATATTATAACAGGATGGCCTATTTTATAGCCCTAGTTGAGGCACCAAATATAACGGAATGGCATTTAATCATCCCAGTCAATATACCAAATATAACAGAATCTATTATATTTAATAATTGGAAATCATTAACTTAATGCTTCATAGTTAGGTTCGCCAAATATAACAAAATGGATTATATTTAAAATCTAAGTTGGTCTTGTTAAATATAAAGGGATGATTAAATTCCCTAGAAAGAGGATATGTATTTCACTACAATCAGACTTTGGGTCTTCAGGTAGAATGCTAGAAATGAATCGATGAAATACTAAGTCTATGATTATATTTATCTTTATTATGCTAGCTCAATAATCTTTAAATAAGTTTTAATATAATTTAGATTAGTTCATCCATCTTTCATCCCTCTTTCAGTCACCATTATCCACAATATTCAAACTCATGGAGAATTTACAATTAGCTCTCTTCAGGGATAATTTCCAAACAAGTTATTATTTAATATGCCTTTATATAAGCATTAATTAATAATTGACATACATATGATATTTATAATACTTGCATATATATAATATAATTCAATAATGATTAGACAAAGAGATCAAGTTAATAAATCAATATTTAATAAACAATAAAAAATATAATATAATAGATAATAAAATATTAATAAATAAATACGGATGAATTTTACCATTTTAAAAAATATTAATAAATAATATTCTTATTTAATACTCTATGATAAAATTCAATACTATAATAAACTTTCAAAAATTAAAGAAAATAGTTTAAATTAACAGATATATAAAACAATATCTGGATTCAAAAATTAATAATTTATGTAACTTATTAACTTATTTACCATTCTTATTTATATGTTTCATAATTACTAATATATAAGTACTATTTACAATTGTATAACTTATATATTATATGTATTTTTGATAAATAAAATACATTGAATGTTTACAATATTACGTAGTAAATACAATATAATCCTGTTTAAAATATCTATTAAATAATAACTATTCTTTATATCCTTCATCTAATTTGATGAATTATATCAAGCTTTCAATTAATTATATTTAATACTAAATATAATTTTCCTATTAAGATATAATGATGTGATGCCAAATTTGAAATAAAGATAATAATAATAATAATAATAATAATAATAATAATAATAATAATAATAATAATAATAATAATAATAATAATAATAATAATAATAATAATAATAATAATAATAATAATAATAATAATAATAATAATAATAATAATAATAATAATAATAATAATAATAATAATAATAATAAAATAATATAAGCATTATTATAATATATATAAATAAATAATAAAGAAAACTTATTTTCCAGAGTTGAAAGTAGATATTGAAGTTTATAGTTCATAATCCTAATGAAGATCTTTTACGAAGTATATTAATCCATTGGAATAATGATGATTTATTTATCCTTCATTGATAAACTGTTGATAATATCCAATGACTTGATTGATATAATATATAGTAAATATTCTTCGAATGATGATGTTCTTAATCTCCATTTTTCTATTATCATTAGACATTCTTTTCAAATAATATTTCAAATATTTCAAAATATTTTAAAATAGCATGCAAAGTTGGTTTCAAATCCTTTATGATACAAAGCTGTTCTACTCAAAGCACATTGTTTTATCATATATATATATATATATATATAATTATCTTCAATTTATATATATCTGAAGAATAACGGAAGTGTTAAAACAACGTAGTTTCCAAAAAACTTAAACAGACATTCTTTTCTTTTATATTGCTATTCCTTTAAGATTTAATAGAAAATTAAAATATTTTCCTTGCAGACTTTTAATCCACAGATTATCTTAATTTGAAAAAGTTAATATTTAAATTCCAATCGTTGAACAGTAGTATTGATAAAAGAAAAAGTTATTTAAAGAGAAATGATTTTCTTTTCTTCTCCTTAATAACAAGAGAACGAATGAATCTGCTCATGTGTTGTTACAAGTTCATGCTTTATTCAAATATTAATTGTTCAATAGACATTAAGATTTAATAATAAAAAATATATAAAATTATTTATTATTCTACCTCAAATCTGGCATTTTACTTAAAAACTTAAGGTATTTATTATTTAAATCTCAAATGTATATATAAATAGTATATATATATATATATATTATATATATATATATATATATATATATATATATATATATATAATAAAATACGTCAAATAAATTTTATATTTATAAATTATTTCATTAAAGATATAGGCACGTTAAGCAATAATAATAACTAGAAGTTACTATTATAATATATATATATATATATATATATATATATATATATATATATATATATATATATATATTACACATGATATTATATGTAATATTAAAAACTGCATTTTTTATTAAAACATTAATCAGAATATGTTTGGTTTTGTTCTCAAAATAAACAAGAAGTATTACACTAGAGTAAAAATAAACTAGATTTTAATTAATGGTTTTAGTTGTATTTTTGAAATATACATAAAGTAAACCATCAGATTATTGCCTGATTTAAAGGAAATATGATTTTCTAAACAGAATAGGAGATTTTAAAAAACAACATAAATAAGTAAATAGAATAAACATTAGAATAGATTAGATTAGCTTTAACGCCAAAGCAAAAGAAAATAACTACTATTTTAAAGTCAAGTTACATCATTTTCTGAAAGTTAGATAAAAGAAAGTGACTTCAACATTATATATCAGTGGTGTTTTTCAGTCAATCCTGACTACTAAGAAATGAGATAAATTAGATGACAATTAAGAAAGTATTTTTAATAAAATCCCATTAAAAACATAATAAGTCAAGTTTGGGATCCTTCATGAACAACATGTGTAGATGAGATCACTAATGTTCTAAAAGACAAGTACCAACCTTTCCATTATTGCAATGAGATAAAATGTAATATGTCGTCTATTATCATCAGAGATATATTGAATAAATACAAAAATAGTTGTATAACTCCCAGTATATTGGTTATCACAATGAAAATCATAAAGCTAATATATCACATTAACCAATCCTCAATTAATTTAAAGGAAAACTCAACTCAGTAAGAAGCTAGACTCATGTGATAATATTGCAAAAACTGCCTCCTCTACAGCATCCCAAATCCATTCAAGACAATTGTCAGTGTTATTATTTCAATCTTTAGATATACATGCTTTTATAATAATTAATGTCAATAAGACTTTTTTATTTTATTGTTATACAGAAATTTTTCAAAAGGTAGAGTTTATTTTTTTGTAAATAGAAGGTTTTACCTCTTTTAATTTGCTATTGAATAGATGAATTTGTAATTTTCTCAATCCAATATAATAGAAAAGTGCGGGGGGTAATATCATTTCTTATGGAGGAGATATGATTTAAATTATAAAATTAATTTCTTTAATTTTCGCCATTGTTTAAAATGTAAGAAATGGTTTAATAATTAGGCAATATTAAGAAACTAATATTTAATAAATTCCCATCCCCTGTCTATAAATAGAAAATTAAAAACTAAAATACATTTTATCACATTAATAATGATGACTATTCCATGTACTGTTTCCTCATATTAATAACAGTGTAGTTTTGATTGTTGAATGATTATTTATATTTATTGCTATTTGTATGCTGAGATTATTAAATAAGTTGTTCTCTTTAAATTTATTCTATTTCTATTTTGAATCTTATTTTCATATCAAGTAATGTTATTAAGCTTTTAGTAAAAATATTATAAGTTTATGTAATCATAGAATTAGGATATTTTTTATGAGCTTACAAATATAATGAAAAAAAAATTAAAAAAATATGAAGGGATATGAACTTGTAACTGTAAGATTGTCCTTGGGATATGATGTTGTACTTTATGTTATGAACATGAATTTAAATCTTAATAGTTAAAAGTTTTTATCAACAGATTAGACCATTTCACATTAGTATAAGATCATTAAGAGAATATAACCAGTACTTGGAAAAGAAGTTGACCATAAATTAATTTGTATTGATGAAAATTTGATTTGATCATCAATAATTTAATTACACCTAGATAACAATATTTACTGCATTGGTGAAAATACTATATTTCTTGAAAAATATAAAACACTTTGTGAGTTACTCTATAGCAAATAAATGTGTTGGCAATTTAAGAATAAATATTTAACTTTATATCGTTATGCATTATAGTTGTTCCTATTAAATTATGTGTATGTATAAGTTTGCAATACTTTTTTTAGAAAAAGATTATGAAACCATTAAAAACACATTTTACATTTATTTATTAAGTTTTTGATCTTAGTTGGTGATAAGAAAAAGTTATCAAATAATTTTAATAAATTAACTGTAGGACTTGAAATAAATATCTTAAAAACCAAAGCCATAATTAAAAATAGTGCCAATAACAATTTATCTCAGAAATTTCAGGAATTTTGTAGTTTTAGATAAATTTGAATACTTAATTTTTACTATGATAAATTACAGTCAATACAATCAGAAATATGTGTAAGAATTAATTGCTTAAGACAAATCTTGTGATAGATGTGCTTAAAATATGGAAAAACTAAAATATTTCAAAAATGATCAAATTAAAATCAATCAGTTGTCAGATTTTTCCAATTGCCTTTTATACATATAAAAGTAGAATTCTCAAAATATCAGATTTGAAATCTGATGTTAATTAAAGAATACTTATAATTTTTATACTGCCAATAGAAATAAAATGTCTATTTTAGAAAAAAAAAACTTAGTCAATGGGAGATAATCTCTGCTAATAATTAGGTACATAATGGTATATTTCAGATGCACAATGAGATAATCTAACATTAGAAAAACTTTTTATTAAAATCAATGTGATTAATGGATCAGATTGCATGGGTTATTGGCTATGAGGTTAATGAGATGTGATATATGGTCTTTAATCAAGAAGTACGCACAAGAACATTGGCTCCTTCACATGATATCAATTCGCCTTTCAGAAGGTACAGATTAAGAGCTTTACATTTTACTTTTATATTAACCAAAAATTATTTAACTTTTTTTTATCTAATATATGCTAACTATAAAAGCAACTTGTCTGCATAAATAAACCATAAACAGCAAAACAGCTTACTAAATAAAAAAAACTATTATTATCATTTCTATTTTACCTATCATTAATTTTTAAAGCGTTTATTAAAATAATTATGATTTTGGTTGTAATTAAATAAAAAATATTTTCTTCCCTTATGATGAGGCATAAAAAGATTTTATTATATAGTTAAAAAAAAAAATTAATTTTTTTATACGATGTTTTTTCAAGCTTATCACCTTTCACATTCTGAAAGAAAAAATAATAATCGATATTTGCTTCCACGGGATGGCGTTAATAACTGAAGATTTGTTTACTTTAGAAAGTAAATTGAGTAAATATTCATTCTCGATATTCCCGAATAAGAAAATATTTCTCAAGAGAGAAAAAGATTGATTATGATAGAAAATCTCAGTATTTCACTGGGACTAGAATAAGTCTCTAAAATTTAAAGTCAAAACGTTAAACTGATGAAAATTAATTTGAAGAATGAAATAGAGCTTTTAAAAAGTTTACATTATCTGGAAGCGATTTTAATATGAGAGATTAATTTCTCTGACCTACCTTATTATGTTATTGTTTTACAAAAATGGATTTTATTATAAATTAAAAAAAAAAAAAGAAAAAGTTTATTTTCGTTGCTAATAAACACACATTTAATCATATTGCTTGATAATTGTTATTTCATACATCACGTGTTTCCAATATGTAATGCTTATGAATATTTTTTTATTTCTACTCAGTATAAAGAAACGAAGATAAAGTATTCAAATAAGTGAGTTCTAGAAATCTAAACAGAACAAAAGTATATGTTGCATGTAATGATAATAACAACAGCGATGATTATATCCAGTGTATTGAATTTAGTGAATATTAGATATTTAATTCAATATATGATTAAATTAAAGTAGCGTAATAATACTGTCCAAAAATTATACAAATAGTACTCCAACTCAAGATTATATCTATAAACACGTGATTGATCTAAAAAAACAAACTTCTGGTCAGTAGCGATTTTAAAATCCCTTCTTATATGAATTTTATCAATGTATTAAATATGAAAATTTGCATATACAATATTGTAACCTAGAAGAATTAGTAAATTCGATGACATACGATGAATAATATTATAACATAATAATCTACTTATGTTTATGGGAGAATATGGAGAGACTCTTCTTATTATGAGTCACACTAAAGATATCTTGTGGGTTTTGCTCAATGGCGGTTTCATATATTTTTTGAAATGAATACTCCAGAGACTTTTTTTCCATATGTTATAGCATCAGCCGGGACGCAAACCCACAACTGTCTCCAACCAACTACTTGCTTGCAAGTCGGCTGTGATGACCTCTCGGCTAACAACGCTTGACAATACTCCAGAGATTTCTATTAAGATAAGGGAAATTTTAAAGCAATAATAAAGTTGCATATCTAAGAATAAGTAATTAGAAGAAACTAGGAAGAAGAAAACTTCACTCTGGATTATAAGACACTTTTAAATTCTAAATTCCCCTCCATCAAAATGTATTCTCTGAGTAAAAATAATTTGTGCTTATTATCTGTGAATCTTCATTACAAATATTTTAAATAACAAAATATTAGTCACCAAATTATGTGATAGCATGATCTAGGCTACTCTACTCTTGTAGGGTATAAATGTAATGTACTTTTCTAACAGTACAGGCAATAATTATTTTCCCACATCCATGATTATAATCTAAATGAGTAATTGACTAGTTGATGCAAAATAAATAATAATAATGATCTCAGGGTTTATTGTAACATTTTAAAAATTGTACTGTTACATTTTAATGCAAAATAAATGAATGACATCCTGGAAGACTATAGAAGATATCTGCTTTTTCTATTATCTTGTAACAATAAGAATAACTATCCAAAGAGATATTTAATTTGCTGAACAATTGCATAAATAAAATATACCAAAATTTAGAATAGTCATAGTCTTTTATCCAGGATATCACTTGTAATAGTTGAAAGAAAAGGGTACTTTTTATATCCTTCCACTACCCTCATTGACAACACCATTCACATAATCAAAAAATATTGTTGTATCTTTTTTTATTTTTAAATAGACAAATTAACAATGTACAGTCTGGAAGAATAGGCTAAATAATCTTAAGCAATATGAAATAAATCTTCATTTATCTTTATTACAATCCTAATCTTTGGAATGGAATTTTTTATAAAAAATAATTTTCACCCTTTGAAAAGTGAGATTTGGATTTGCATGAAGTGGTTGTCTGATTACCAAGATTTCTTTTAGAAATCAGAATTGTTAAGATTGTGAACATTGTGAACTCAGAACAAATTGCATATAGAAAAACAGAAACTATATTTTAAATAATAAATACATTTATTAACATTTAATAAAGTAACAAGAACAACAATTTATTTACAATAAGGTTGAAGCTATTTGCCAAAATATAGGCAATGATACTATTTGTTAGGATGGTACATAGTTAACATGTTTTAACCTCACTAACACACTATTAAAGATTTAAACAAAAATATTTGAAATAATTATTTACCCAAAACACACTCAATGGAGATATTGGTTTAAAAGTCACTAGTTTATCTGGATTTCTATCTTTGCTAAATTATCCCATTTAACAAATTTGGGTTTAAATAAATAAAAATAACAATAGCTCAAGTCATAGCTGAGCAATATAATTTAATCAAAACATACATTATTCAGGTAAAAATTAATAACACCCTTTTTTATAGTTTGAATTACTTTTAATATAAATTATATTCTGTCTGGGTTTAAATATGCAAGCTGGCATGAAAATTATAGTAATCAGATTCAGACAAATAAATTAATATTGCCTGACACTATTTTAGTTTTAAATAAAATATAAGAAAGTTTTGTTACATTCACCAGAAGTCATGAACATACAACTTATACAGAGTAACTGACCACATAATAATAATAATGAAATATCTAGTATTAAATAACTTACAAATCCATCAGCAACATGCTCCATATTGTGAAGACAAATACTGTGAAGATGTGTATTGCCTATTATGTCATGCTAAGTAACAAGCATTTAAATTATGAACATCTTTGTTGATTTACTTGTGTCTGACTGCAACAACACAGCAGCACAATACAGACACTGTTATACTTAACCAAACACTATATACAAAGTGTACCTTTAAAAATTAAGCTCTTCAATAACCAACATATCATTGCCATATCATATATAATACATAAGTAACTTTATATATTATTGTGGAAAAATATTTAATTAAATCATAAGGGATAGGCCTATACATAGGATCCACAAAGAAAAACAACATGACAAACAATGGTGGTATTCAATACCTACATCTAAGCCAAAAGATTGTGTTGACTTAGTCTCAGCACATAAGAAAAAACAGAAAGGGATCTAGCTATCTTAATAATATGTGATAACATTCATGAAATATAAAGCACTATCAACTCATGGAATAAAGCAGATGAAGAATGGAAAGAGTATCTCCATCCCATAAAGCACAATAAACAGACAATATCAATTAAAGCCTAATGTTCTAAGGCATATGTTTCAAACTGAATAATGGCAAGATAAGAAATTATCACTGATAAAGCTGACTAAATTATTATGCACATTAGAAATTAGCAAACAATAAGCAAGTTCTGAAACAAACAATTTAATGGCTAATCAAATGACTATAAAATATTTAAGTTGTAGCAGAATAAAATTTGGTAATAGATAAAAAATACAGACATATTTTAAATGCATATTATAACATTTATAGAAATAAAGTAGACATAATTGCAAAGTAAAGTAAAATAATATAGAACTAATAAATACTCAATTATATTAGAATTTTAACAGTAAATCATTTATCATAATAATTATGAAAATGTTGGACTTTTGATAAACACACCCTGGGTATTTTAACAATGAGTGAATTAAACACACACAAACCTTATAATATAATTAAATGTGAGAGATGAATACCTCTACTGAATAAAGTATTTTGAAATTTACACTAATCACAAACATCAATTTCTATAAGATGTACCTTATTATGTGTAGGAATACCTATTCATTCAATTATAAACATATTAAGGACAATAATAATAATAATAACAAAAATTACCCTAACATGGAAATATTTCCATAACAATAATAAAATAAAGAAAATAATAATTAAAAAATATTGTATATATATATATTAAATACCTTAATTCAATAGTGGAACTTTTTCTTAAGGAGCGGTCTGTTGAAGGCCCAAAGTCATTCCTTAGCAGGTTGTCCATGTAACAAAGCAACTGTACCAAGTAAATAATAAACATTTTCTTTTAATACAGCAAATATAACTCACCAATTTTACATAAATTTTGAAGTTCAACAACACTATATCGGTCACAAACAATTTACCTCAGATATAAAAATGAGATTATTGTAATTCTTAAAAGCATTCATTTTATTTAATTATTTTAACTGGAAAGTAAAAAAAAAAATCATACACAATTTAATCTGTTACTTTAATTTAAATATAAATACCATATAATTAATAATATATGTATAATTATAATAAAAATAATAAATTTAACAATAATAAACTATTAAAAAGCTGCTAACATTAAAATACAGGGTTCATGGGGTTTGAAGTGATGACATTTGTTTAAGCTTTTTTTTTTTAATTTAATGGCAGTTGAGGCAGGTTTAAGAAATTAACCAAAAGTACTTTTGTGGATTTAAATACTGTTTTTAATAGATTATTACTATTAAATTTTTTTTTTTTTATTATAATTACAATTTTGTTTTAATTAATGAAAATTATATATATATATATATATATATATATATATATATATATATATATATATATATATATATATATATATATATATAACTAAAGTAAACACAGTTCAATATATATGTAAATTAACCTTCCTCAGAATATGAATTAAAAACACTCTAAATGTTGAACAATAGATCAAGAGTAGAGTGGATTCAATTTATCAATTTAGTCTTGATTCATGAGTCAATATTTAGAGTGATTGTAATTCATAGCCAGAGGGAGGATGATTTATTAATATATATATATATATATATATATATATATATTAAAGGTTTTCATATTCTGTTCATGCTTTTATTATACAGTAGAATACATGAGTTAATCAAGCTATGAAGAAACAAACATTTTATTCATATTTCTAAAACATAACTATATGTCTTGATTATCTTGACCTAATATCACAATTTGTTCTGTCCACAAAATCAGTTTATATTTATTTAAGCAAGGGCACCAGAATTCATACAACAATTTACTGACATCCATTGCATCGCACATTGTAATTTAAAAAGATAATAATAAGGTAAGATCAAGATTGTTTGGAGTCACTTAGCATTGTATTAATGTTTCTCCAGTCTTAACAAAACAGCAAGTATATTGGCAAATATAATTTATACAAAATAAATTATAATAAAGTAACATTATTAATTTAATTATAAATTACTAATATAACTGAAAAGAACACATGCATGCCAATCTAGCTCATATTAAATTAAAACAGTTCTTAGTTCAATATTTTTAGGCTTTAAATGAATGTCTCTTGAATAATAAATAACAAATGTCTATATAGATAGCATATTATAAGCTTATAGTTTAAGAGAGTTTGCAAACAATTTATTCATAGATTGGTAATGAATAATCTTTTAATCTTTCTAGGAAGTTTTGTGGTATACATTTTGAAGAGCTCATTGAAATTAACTAGTTTCACTCAATCAATATTTCTAAGGCTACACCCAAAGGTTTTTTTCTGAGTGACCACTATGATGAAAGGTTGTTGTAAACACATCAGTTCCATTCCCACCTGACAACATACATCAACAGCTGGGTAGAAGTTAAGCATATAAATAGTGAGGGATAGGTCATTTTTTTCCATACCTGACTGACAGAAACTGCTAGTTAAGGAAAGGATACAAAACCTTGTTTAAAATTTTCTGCCCCTTTCATAGCCTTGTGTCAGTTTTTAGACTACTGCACATAGACTTTTATCTTTTGTTTTATTAAAAATATGTGCTAGTAATCTTCTACATTCTTTCTTATTTTTGAGGCACAAAGTTTATTTATTAATTATTACTTTTGTTATCTTTAATTACATTAAAAATATTTTTCTGATTGTAATATTTTACTGTTTGGAATTTATTTTTTCTTTATTTATCTGGATTAGTAATCTGCATGACACTTTTATTCTTTCTAATTTGAAGTTTAATTAAATTACATAGATATATATATATATAATATATATATATAATTTAATTGTAATATAAACTAGATATATATATATGAAACAAAAAAATTAAATTTCATTGTAGATATTAAAATATATATATATATACTAATTTAGAAAGAAAATTAAATGGCATCTTCTAAAAATCTTTAAATTTTAATTTTTAAAGTTTTTTTAAATATTACCAAGTTCCAATATATTTGAAACATGTATATGGAAAATAGTTCTATATCCCTGAGTGAAATAATCGGAATAACCCTGTGAAACATGGGATTGAATCGATTTTATTCTTAGTAAGTTTTAAATCCATATTCTGGTTTTTGTCTTTTTTTTTAATATATTAGCATTACTGATATATTTTTGTAAATTTATTCACAAGTGGCTTGCTACATTAAATCTCACATTTTTAGAGTCTAATATGGTGGAAATGAGAAATATTTCTCCATCCACCTGTATTCACTCCACACAAGCATAAGACTAACAATAAAAAGACCAAATCATAAGAAAATACAAGTGTTGCTCATTTTTGAGGCTTATAGGCTCTAAGACAACTTGGTCTGTCCCCCCATTTCTGGAAACTCTACTACAAATAATCTGATAGGCATTTAAGAGTGGTTTTATGTTATCTCCCACCTAATCTTGATTACAATGTTTCAACCAGGATTAATCTCTTATCTCCCACATAATCTTAACTAAAAACCTAACCAGGGCTCATTTTGTGTTCAAACATTAATTAAATCTAAGTAAATGAGAAAATAAGTCTCATCTTGTAAACTACATTAAAAGACACAAAGCAAACAAAAAAAGTTATCTTAATTAAAACTTTTTTAAATTAAAACATTTTTATACTTTTCATCTTTAATTTAGTATGTGTGCTATGGTATATACTCTTAATAGAAAAAAAAAAAAATACAAATTTTTTAAATTCAATTTTCTGTTTTCTTTTAAAATCATTAAAAATATACATGTTAGTTTTGATTTTCCAATGGTTGCCTTTGAAGCGGATAAAGCATCCAATTCAATATATATGAATTTGTTGTTTGATGTTGATATTGGGATTCTAGCAAGGTGAATCTCTAGAACTAACAATAGGTTATAATGGAACATGATCCTTATGGATATTAGGTAGACTGTAAAGATGAAAAATTTTGCTGAAATATGTGATTTTACACTTTTCTGAATCTGTGAAGTACTTGCAATGCTTTCTGAGTAATGCTTGTAATTTTGTTTCCATACTTAGTATTGGATTTTTTGCCACTTTTGTATATTGGCCTGCTGTGAAGAGTTCTTGTATTTTGTTGTCATAATCAGTTGTATCCATTACAAATGTTGCATTCCCTTTATCATCAGGGAGAATAATTATAGATTTATCTGCTTTGAGAGATTTAATTGCTTTCTTCTTCCTATAGGATATGTTCAACTGCAATTTTTGTTGCTTGTCAAAATCCATAAGGATCATGTTCCATTACGACATATTGTTAGGTCTAGAGATTCACCTTGCCAGAATTTGGCAAGATTTCTCCTCAAAGTTCTAAGTCCTTTGGTATTCAAAACCCAATCATTTGTCAGGTATTCTAGACACTTTGTAGAATTAATCAAGAACATGAAAATTGAAAGAACTGACTTACTGGTAAGCTTTGATGTGGAAAGTTTATTCACAAATGTATCATTTGAAGAAGCATTGTCAATTGTAAGGAAAAGATTAAATGATGATAATAGTTTATAAACCACAACAACTCTTCCTATTGATAGCATAATGGAACTATTAACATTCTGTATAAAAACAATCGACTTTCAATCTAACACAGAATTCTTCCAACAAAATCAAGAAACAGCTATGGGCTCACCATTCTCTCCCCTAATTAGCAATATTTACATGGAAGAACTTGAAACCACAGCCATAAAAAGTATTCCTTAGCCACCTAAAGTTTAGCTTCACTATGTGGATGATACATTTGTTGTATGGCCGCATGGTGAAGCATTGTTACAAACTTTCTGGACACACATCAACAACATATCCCCTTCAATTAAATTCACAATAGAACCAGAACAAGAACAAAAAATGGCATTCTTAGATGATCTTGTGACAAGACTGCTTCATGGCAAAATCAAAACTACAGTTTAACAAAAACCTACACATAAGGAAAATATCTAGCCTATACATCTAATTACACCAGAAACACAAAACATGGAGTTACACTATCACTGTGGAACAGAGCAAGAGAAGTTTGTTCAGGAACTGGTGATTTGGAAAAGGAAAAGATCTATATAGAACAAACTCTTAAGAAAAATGGTTATCCATCAGCTGTTATTAAGAAAACATTAAATAGACAACAAAAAGAACCATCAAGAGAAAAGACAATAATTGGTACTGTAGTGTATCCATACATTCCAAAAATAGCAGACAAATTAAGGAAAATATGCAGTCAGTATAACATCAGAACAGCTTTCCAGAGCCATACCACACTACAAGGAATTCTAACAACTACAAAACCTAAACTTGAAATGCTGCAAAGAAAAAACTGTATCTATGAAATACCATGTGAATGTGGAATATCATATATTGGTGAAACCAGCCATCCCATTCAAAAGTGCTTGCAAGAACATATACTGATGATTAGATGGGAAAGACAGATGTATCTAAGTTAGCAGACCATGTATGGACCAATGAACATATGTTCAATTGAGAAAATACAAAATTGTTGGACAACAAAGAAAAGGTACAAAGAAGAAAATTTAAAGAAGCTGCTCACATGTCAATGGCAAAAAATCCTGTAAGCCAACCTAGTGTGACTATACATAATGTATGGAAACCACTAATCAACTTTGCTCTGAGAAAAAAATGAAGAAATCAGTGGGAACCTCATAGATAAGTATATGAAATTACTACATACTGTTGCATTTGGCAGGATGGCTCAGTTGGTTAAAGTGTTACCTTAAAATTCAATTATCAAGATTCTAAGAACTCAGGTTCAAATCCCATGCTAGTACCATCACTGGTCAGGCCAGCAACACCTAAAAAAGAGGGGAGAAAAATACCTCTTGAAATATTGTGCATATACTAACCTGTTTGCTGTGATATTACTAACATTTGTTTGCTGTGGTATTACTAACAGTTGGTGCATATACTAACCTGTTTGCTGTGATATTACAAACAGTTGATTGCATTTGGAATATTTAACTAAAATTAAACTTTTCTTAAGACATTCAACACACATATTAGATGATGGAAATAATCCAATATATATATATATATATATATATATATATATATATATATATATATATATATATATATATATATATATATATATATATATATATATATATATATATATAGTAACAGTATATAATATGCCATTACATTATTTTAAATTAAAATAAAAAGATTATAAATAAAAATTGATTTATTAAATAGAAAAAAAACTTAACTGAAAAACTGAAATTTAAAAGTTGTTTAATGTATATAATATATCGCACAGATAGAATAAAAACTTTAAAAATATTATTTTCTTTTTTTAAAAAAAAAGTATTTGAATGTACTTTTTTATAAAAAAAGTACAAGATCTAAAGATAAAATATTTTTGTAGATGGAAATGATTGTTTTATAAATTAAATGAAAGCAAACTTGCCCTTGGGACTCTTATATAAAAAAGTCAGATGAAAGATATAAATAATAGAACAAAAAAATTAGATGTCCAATATAAGCAGTAACGAACGCTCAGACCGTAACAAAAATTTGGAACAGAAAACCATTGTTCAGTGAATGCAGACGATTGGTATAAAAGAAAAAAATATTCAAATTAAAACAGTTCCAGCTTGATTTTGTAAGAAGGGTGTTGCCCTCTCTTTTATTTCAAATGAAATGACTGTTGAATTATGAATGGTACTGTTGAAGACCCAAATCATATGGGTACTGAAATTAAATAGTACCAGGATGGAACCAGCTAAGGCAGCCTCCAGATAGAGAACTACAGTATAAACAACAGACCAGTCTTCCATTAATAAAGTCTTCATTGTAATTTCCCCAAGAAATTGTGAGCTCTTCTACTGTAAAGTATGAACTATACAATTAAAAAAATATATTTGTCAAAAATTAATTAAGAACTTTGGTCAAGATTTGACAAGCTAAACCTTTTTATTTAAAATGAACTTTAATCTGACTTTTCAAATCAATTATTAATGTTTAATTTTTATACATTTGAGTTTGCTAAGTTTAATTATTTCCATTTTTTTAATATTGATTGACTAAATTATTTAAATGCATTAAATTTATGTTGGGTATAGGTGTCTGCATAGATTCATTAATGTTTAATTATGTTTTTATTTTCATATTTGTTTAAAATATATAGATATTCGGTAAATATGATACCTTATGTTGAGTATCTAAAATGTATTTATTTGAATGTATTTTTAGTTATTGGTGTCAATGCAGCATCTTATGATGTTTGCCATTGGGTTTCTTGTAAATTTCCCTCTGCAATTCCATCAATGACTTTATATTTGATCATTTATGTTTATTTTGAAATGCTTTTAACTGAGTAATCTATGTAGCTTATCTATACTCAACATTATAAAACAAACTTTTATAAAATGTACATCTGGGTGGACTTTCTTAATAATTTAAATTTAAAAATTAATAACCAATCTAAAATAATAATTTTTATTCCTCAAATTTTAAATGTTTATATATATATATATATATATGTTTAATAAATGTTTATTCCTCAAATATTAAACATGTATATATATATATATATATATATGTTTAATAAATGTTTGTGTGTGTTATTACTGGCAGTGACTTCTTTTATTTTTTTTAATATTAAAAATATTTTGATAAGAATTTTTATTTGATAAATCTCTGCTGTTCCCTGAGCTAGTGGCATGGGCTGACAGTCGGAATAAAACATATGTAAAGTAAGATCTTAGCAGCGTATATCTGTCTACTATATAAGTTTTCTAGGTTCAAGTAGCCTAGTGATGCCCTGTAGCGGCAGATACGGTAAGACTTCCATAATATCCTACCGTTATATAATATATATATATATATACACTATCTTTTTTTAATCAACTAATGCTTTTTTATAATAATTATTTTAAATAAATAATATATAATATTATTCATGTTTAAATTTATATATTTTCAAAAAAATTAATATGTTAATAATTGATTTAAGTCTTAATTACTTGAGTGTATTACTTAAGCTTATATCAATAATATGATGAAAGTGCACTAATTAACACTATTAAGAGAAATAGATATTGATAAATATTTATTATTAACTTACTATTATATTTTAACTATTATTAATAAGTGAAAATTATTCCATGTACAAAATTATAAATATTTTTTTTTTCTTTTACTGTATGTTACCAAATTTAAGTTATATATAATTTCTGCCTAGATTCCATTATTTCATAATATCTTCTTTGGCACATCAATAATAAAAAAACACAAATGTAGGTCTCGAAGAACATTTTTATCTTTAAATATAATGTTCAACCAATTTTTTGTTGATATTACAAATCATAATATATTTGATAGTTTTATAGCTTCGTGGCAGTTAAGCACAGTGTCTGTTGTTAATAATTATGTGTTATTCAACAAGATATGAAATGAAACGATTGTGTTCTCTATCCCCTAAATAATTTTTTCACAGTACATATTTTCTTATTATAAGTACAAAATCTATTTGCAAACATAAGATAAGTAAAAACACATATTTTTAAGCAAAATAAAGTATGTGTGTTCTTTTTGCTGAATTTGATTTGTAACCATGGTAACATAAAATGCATTTTTTATTTCCTTTTTTTTTGAAATATTAGCATGTATACATGTGATTGTCTTTTTTTTAAATCTTAATAAGGCAGTGTTATCATTCAATATAATGTAGTGATAATTTTATTTTAAATTTAACAAATAAAGTACATTTTCACTCTACATTTCTCCCAAATTAATAAATACATTTATTAAATATAAGACCTTTTATTGTTTTCTTTATTTACTTATTCATAAAGTATAAAAGCAATTATAACTGATTACAAATGTACATCACATATTTCCACTTTTAATAAAACTAAAAAAAAAAAAAAATTTCATACAATAATCATCAGACCATCATGACAAACTAAACATTTTATGAATAATTTATGGTTAAAGCCAATTATACCACCACAACAATGAATATATTATTATATGCAATTATGTGTCTTATATTTTGTAACAGACTAAAATTAACCAGAAAAATATATTTGAACAATTATATTCATTAACACCTTTATACTTTGTCCTAATTATATATTTGTAAAACCAATTTACAATATCACAAAAGTTGGATGACATTTGCTTAATAAGACAAAGCCATTCATTTCTAATGAGGATGGATTCTTCTTATCAAAAAAATTTGTGAATATATTCATTACTATAAATTAAATATTTACTACTATGACCATAATTATTCATGCATTTTATTGTTTCCTGCCATAAACTAAATTTTCAAATTGTTAATCTTAAAAATCAAACCCATATCACTTGTCTTACTCAGTGATTGGGAAATTTTTTTATGTCTTCAGTCAAGGTACCTACATTTGTGACTAAATACTTCATCATGATAAAACAATGTTTTACCTCTAATGATAAAATATTACATCTATCACCATTCTTTATGCTCATGATGAAATTACCTTTGAAAGAAACCTGGCCATTTATTTTATATTACAATCCATCTAAGCTAATATCATAATATGGCTGGCATCACTATATCTGAGTTTCCAAACTTTGGACCTCTTGTTTCTGTCTATTCTGTATCTTCTCTAATTCTTTATCATTAGGATACTCATTTAAGTTAATTTCTAGTGTTCTACATTTATTCTGAAATACTAATCAACTTTTTTTCTATCTTAGATTTGATCTCTTGAATCCAATTATGTCCTTTTTCTATATGATTTTCTAACTTATTGATTGTTATTTGCATTTGACTTCTTTTTTTTTTATTTTATTTTAATCTCATGTTTATTAGACTTTTAAATTATTTATTTGCTTGTATCCCATTTTTATTTCATTAACTAACTCTGTATGCACCTAATTGATTTTTGTGTTAGTCAATTCTCTAACTCATATTGATCCTCTTCCATATTCATTACTAATATTTCCTCACCTTGCTTCATGTCTAATTTAAGCTCTTCTTGGCTTTGCTTGAACACTTGTTTAAATATTTTCTGACTCTTTTTACACTCTTCTTAGTTTATATGAAGCTTAGTCAGTAATTCACTCGAAAAAATTTGCTGATTTTGTTTAATTTCTAATATTAGACTCTGCAACATTGCCATTATAATTTATTTTGATTATTATTTATGGAACAGAAACATCATTAACTTCTCTTCCCTGTTCTAACATGTCAATTTTTTTTCACTTCCCATAGTTTGTTTTATTTAAATTTATTATTTTGATTTCATAAAAAAACATGACTTTCTTTCTCATAACCATATATCTTATACCATATAGAATGAATAACATGCTTTTCTCTACAATGTCTCATATGTTGACCCCTACAGCTTAATTAAATTTTTAATTAGTTATTTATGCAATAGTTCATTTCAATACAAAAATCCTACAATAGCATCATTACTCGTTTGTGATAAATTTACCTATTCACATTAATATTATCCCAAATATTTTTCAACATTGAATTTATATGATGTACAACATAGCTTAAATTTCATGACTATGCTCATATAACTATATCTGATTCTTGCTAACAAATCTTAACTGTGAGCGCCAATGTTTTCTATTTATTTTCCAATATATTGAGGAGACAATACTTTCAATACATTAAACTTGGCTTCAAATAAATTTCATTATTTATTTTACAGTTATTTCATGAGAAAAACTAAACAATATTTAGTAGTAATGAGTCCACATTCCTTTGGAAATTTACTAACCTACAGCACATATTTGGTGCTTTTAAATCACAAATATAAATTATTATTTTTATTATTATATGGCAAGAAAAGGCACAAATAAAATGTCTGTTAATTAAAATAACTATTATTATAGCAAGAAAAATAATAAATATAAAGGTAACTTAATTTTTATATGCAGTTTTTCAATCCACAGAAGAAATTTCCATTAATTCCTTAATCTACCTCAACTGTCATTACATTCAAAAACAAAATGGAAACAAATGTGATCAACTCAAAACCCGGTAATCCAAAATTTTAATGTTAGCAGCTTGCCTATTAATTATATTCATTTTATTTCTATTTATTAAAATTGCCTGCTTAATTTTTATTTTATTATAGTTTCTGTCTTCATGAAGAATCTTAACGCTTTCAATATCAAACTTCAATTTTTATTTACATGTTCGTTCATGATCCAAGAGAACTGAAGGATTCATTAAATCATTACTATTTTTACTTAATTCATGTTCCTTTAATCTTTTTGTAATACTGCATCTCAATTCACCTGTATATGATAACATACATCCACCCAAAATTTGATACACGACATTACTTTTCTGATTGAAAGGTATGATATATTTGGAATTATTTATTAATTTATTAACATTTTTGTTACAAAATATGAAACATTAAGCCCATTTATATATATATATATATATATATATATATATATATATAGTGAATTTTTTAAGAATATATATATATATATATATATATATTCTTAAAAAATTCACTTAATCATTTGAAATATATGTAATAGATATTAATTTTTACTATTAATCTTCAACTCCTTTAAATCATTATAAGTCTTTTTAAATTAAAATAAAGTATTGTTAATCTGTTCCATCTATAACCAAATTCAAGCAACAGTTTGGAAAATATCACAATATTTTTTTTAATTTATCATTCTGGTAAGGACATAATTTTTCATTACAAAACAAAAAAAGATCTAAAACTTGCTATGTTATGTATAAATGGTATTTTTGATTTATAATTTATATATCCCTCTTTTTGCAATGGTTTGTTTTCTTAATTTATAACATAATATACTATTACCTCTTGTAACAATTAAATTCAAATACTTAATATTTTTATCCTGTTTCTTTTCAATAGTCAATTTCAATGCATTCAAATTATTTAATAGCTCTATAAGAAAATTTATAGTATTGGTATTTCTGCAAACAAAAGCATCACCCACATATCTTTTGTCAATTTTAATATATTTAAAATAACACATATTTAAAATACTACTCTCATATGTAGACAAAACAAAATTACAATCTTGTGCAACAACAGGCAGGTCCTAGGCAAACCTTTAGACATTTTATAATATTCATCTTCAAAAAACAACAATGTTATCAACAAGAAATTTAAAGAGTCAATAATAAATTTTATCACATATTTACAAACACTGTTATTTTTTAAAGCATGTTCAATTATTTTTATGGAATTCATTCTATTAATAGAATCATACATTTATGGCATGTCTAATGAAACAATAACATCATACTCATTAATCACAATATTTTTTAATTCTATCTATAAAGTCAAAAGATGAAGCAATAGTAATTTTTCCAAATCCAAAAATCTCTTGTAACAGCTTACCAATATATTTACACATTTGAAAAATAAATGAATCACCAAAACAATCATAATTCATAAAGTATTACCTTGTTTATGTAATTTTATATTTGCAAAAATATGAGGACATATAGTACACATTAATACTTAAATTTTTATTTTTAATTTTCTTTAAAATACTGTTAATAAATATTATTCTCTAACCATCCATATTATATTCTTCAATCAAAAAAAGAAAGATTATTCATTTGCACTTTAACTTTCTCAATACATTGACATTTTGTCAGGAAACACATCAGCAGCCCTTTATCTTCTTTAAAACAAATCATATTACAATTCTTTAACCTCTGTGTAAATTTGAAATGGCCAGTTTCCATGAATTTTTAGATGAAATCACATTATATTTATGACATTTAATTTTCTTGATAAATTAATTTTGAACTGCTTCAATTAATTCCAAATCCACTGACATATTTAGCTCAGTGACTTAAATGTATTTGTGAATCAAATGTATATTTTTATTTGACAAATTACAGACAGTGTATAATAGTTAATTACCATTGTATTTATTATTTTTATTGTTATATATGCATATAATCAAAATTACAGCAACATCACACCTCAACTAGACTAGCCAGGAAAATAAAAAATTACCAATGTTTTCACTGCTACAAGTAGAGTTCTCACATGTAAACAACTATGAAATAATAACATATTTAAACTAAACATTACTCACAATTTTACTTATGTCCCATCCATCCTTAATATTATAAGAAATTCTAAATAATTTAACTTCTTCAAAATCATATTTTTTTATTAATAAAGATTCTTTAATTATGTTTATGCTATACTCTCAAAGAAGACAACCTTAGCTTCATAAAAATTAATAGTGTGCCCTGAATCTTTTACATGGATCTAAGCTAATGTTCCATGCAAAAAATACAAGCCACTCAATTAATTTTGATGAAGCTAAAGTTTTCTTATGTGGGAGTAATGAAACAAAAAAAAAATTAAAGAATCTTTATTTTTTTTTAAAAAATCATGATTCTCAAAAAATTCACTTATTTAAAAGTTCTTTTAATATTAAATGTGGATGGGACATAAGTATAAATGTGGGTAATGATTAGTTTAAAACTGTTGTTATTTTGTAATTCTTTTCCCTTGAGAAGTCCACGATTAGCAGTTAAATCATTAATAGTGTTTCTTTGGCTATTCTGCATGCATGAATCTGGAGAAATTTTGATTATTTATTGTCTGGTTTAACTTTCATCATCATTATCAAACATTATCAATCCAATGCAGGATAAAGGTCTCTCCAAGTTCAATCCATCTTTTTCGACCTTTAACTTTTCTTCTAACCCCTGCACACTTTCTTATTTCTTCCATCCATTTCACAAGTGGTCTCATTCTGAATACTTTAGAATCTATTGGAATGCAATTTAAGATTTCAATTGTCTATCTATTATCATCTCTTCTAAAAATATGTCCAGGCCAACTCCACTTCAGACTTTTAATTTTTTCAATGAGGTCAGTACCACCTGTTTTTTCTGTTATCCATAGATTGCATTTTTGCCTCTCTTCTTGTTATTCCCAACAAGCATCATTTCATACTTCTTTGAGTGGTCTGAAGTCTCTATTGCTCTTCTATTAAGTGTCCAAGTTTTACATCCATAAGTAAGAACTGGTCCTTTTCAAACACATATACATATTTCCTTTTAGTATCAAGTTATTTCTACCAAAAGCACTCCAACCAAGTTTAATTCTATGATTAATTTCATCCATGATGTTTCCATCTGTATTAATTATCTTACCAAGGTATTTGTAACTGTTATCTTCTAACTCATCATAATCAATTTTTATTTTTATTTTTTGAAAAAATTCATTAAACATTACTTTAGTATTTTTAACATTTATCTTTAATCCTACTTTCCTACTTTCATCTGATAACTCCTGCCTCATTTTCAGCAGCTCTAAAGCATTATTTGCAAAAAGCAGATACATCATCTGAAAAATCTAAGTGACTTAAATAATCTCCATTTACTTTCACTCCTTTAATTTTCCATTTTAATCCACAAAATACTTCTTGCAGAACTGCTGTAAAAATTTTGGAAATATAGTCACCCAGTCTTACACCCTTCTCAATGTTGACTTTCCTAGTATAAATATGTAATATAATTTTTGCTGTTGCATTTTTATAAATATTCTTTAAAATATGGCAATATCCTGGAACTATATCTTTATGATTCAATGCTTTAATCACTGAAGAAATGTTTATAGAATTAAATGTTATTTTATAGTCTACAAATCTAAAGCATAATGGCAACTCATATTCATTTGTCCTTTCTATAACTTCTCTCAATACCTGGATATGATCTACTGTACTAAAACCACTTTTAAATCCAGCTTGTTCTCTTGGTTGGTGGAAATCAAATGTTCTCTGTGGACGAGATAAAATTATCTTGGTAAAAAAAAGTATAAAACTGATAAAAAGTTGATAGGTCTGTAATTTCTAATATATTCTTTATCACCTTTTTAAAATATTAATATTAATACTGAATTCTTTGAATCATGTGGTACATCTTTTTCATTTAGACATTTGGTATATAACTTTGCTCATTTTTATCTATTTCATCTGCTTCTTTTAATATATCAATTAGAATTTCATCATTATCTAAAGACTTTCTTTTCTTCATACATCTTCATTTAAAATTCTAGGCAATTCTGAAGATGTAATAGATATAGGAGGTCCTTGTTCTTTATTACTATATAATTACTGATATTAGACTTCTACCCATTTCATAATGTCATCTTTCTTTTAACTAATAATTCCATCTTTTTTCTTATTGCAGATATAAATTTCCTACCAGTACCAAAATGTTGCTTTACACTCTTGAGACTTTTATTATCTTCTACAGCTTTCCTTGCTAGTTCACAGCTATAATTTTTTATATCATATTCAACTCTTTTCTGCACCATTTTACAAAATTCAAGATATTCAATCCTTTTTAATACATCATTTTTGTATATCTTGATATTCCTTTTTTTTCTTCATAAATTCTCTTGTCTCAGTCTCAGTAGAAATTTTATTAGTCAATTGCTGCTTTTTTCTACTAGGTATCTTTGTAATTTATGGGTTAAATTAATATTAAGAAAATATTAGAAAAGCAAAATGTGTATATTTCTTGATGAGTTGACTGGGGAAAAAAGAGGTGTGTGACTATTAAAAACTACATTACGATAGTGATGATGAATAGTCATTATTTTATGCTAGGTTGGAAATAAATAATTCATGAAAGTAAATAAAAAAAAAATAATAATATAGTTATAATAATTAAAGATTATAATTATAGATTAAGGCAGTAAATTGGTCAATTAAAGGTTAATTAAAAAATTATATACCTGTGATGTGTGTGTAGATCTTGATGGTGCAATTTACAATTAATTATCATTTCTTACATGTTGTAAAGCAATTTGAAATAAGAAATTAAGTCACTGTAATAAGTTTAATATTAGCAGCCAAATTTGCTTCAAAATCTGAGTTTGAAAACTGCTACAATATATTTTGTTTCACTATTAAAGGGGAAAAAGTAAGATTACTTTTAGTATAAGTTTTGTTGGTATTATCTTACTCAGTTAATTATCATTCCTTAAAAGACACAGATCTCACTAAGGAATTTAAGTGGACCATAAATTTGGACCATTAATGATGATGGTCAGTATGGTCTGTCAGAGTGCCAAAAATTAATTGGAAATTAATTGTTAGATTGTAAAATTAATCATGTCTGTTTAAATTGAATTTTTGCCTGATATTTCTGAAGGGGCAAAATGTTAAATTTAATTGAGAAAAGGGAACATGTCAATTAATTATAAAGATAAAGAAAAAACAGATGGATGTCTCTATAAAAGCTGTGTTAATAGAAAAGGAGGGGCTTTTTATTTTGAACTTGCTTATCTGTTGTAGTTTTCCTTTATTGACTTAAAGAAAATTGTCTTATAAAATTTAAAATTGTTTTTATTGTTCTTTTTGTCTCTTCAGAATAATTTGGCTAAATCTGACATTGTCTTAAAAGAAGACAATGTATTGTGAGTAAATTTTAAGTGGGCACACACAATTGAACCTCCAGAAGTCAACCATTCAACAGATGGTAATAAAAATTTAAACCACAGAAGTTAAAATTTGACTTTAATATCATTTATATATATATATATATGCAAATAGTAAAATTTAAAACTCAAAAGTTTGATGTATATGTAAGTCAATTTAAATATATAAAATGAAATTAAAATTGGAAAAGGACAATCAAAAACAGACTGATATTGTGAAATAGTTAAATGAAGGCTATTTAACTGAAACCTGCAGAAAATTACAAAGTTTAAAGGTAATCTACCTAGAGTTGGAAATGAGGAACGCATTCAGCAACATAAAAACTGTATATATGAGAGAAAAGAAACCGAACTCTATCAAAAGAACTTTTTACAACAAGGACTTATATGCTCTCATAAACCAGTCAAGGAAAAAAAGGGAGAAAAAGAAATCAGGAGCCTGAAAGGACTGATAAAGGACTTGTATAAGTATACATTTTTATTATTATTATTCACTCTTTATATGTGTAGGACATTTGAGATCTGTAAATTTAACAAAAAATGTGTGTGTAGGACATTTAGTATAAAAAAGACAAATTTCTTTCTTTGTAGTATATCGTGTGTATCATCTATTTTAACTTAATTCATACGATAATTACCATTGTATTATTTTGGGGGTAAAAATTGATTTCAGATGATTTTATATATGTTTATTGAAGTGCTTTTGCTATTATGGTCATTTTGGGGGTAGAACTGATACGCCTTATTTAAAATGCTTTACAAACATTTTTTTTTCTCAATGTAAAAAAAAAAGAAAACAAGAGATATTATTAGCATCATAAGTTATTATCAAATGCTTAGACTTATAAATGAAGTGCTTGTCTATTGAGTATCATCATCATTTTTATTTTTATTTTTTATAAAAGTGCATGGAAATAGTTTTGAGAATTTTATGCGCATTTCTTATTGCTTATTATTATTGTTACCATAAATTTAAGGCCAGAAACAAGCTGATTTATGCTTGGAAAATTTATAGGCTCCTATTCCAGTACACTAATTTGCAAGAATATTAAAGTTGTGAAAGTTTTACTTGTATAATTTGATGTTTTGACCTGTATGAGTGTGGATAGACAAAGATCTCCACAAAGCTCAGTGAAGTCTAGCTCACTAAGATTTATGTGATATTCATAAAGTATTTGAACGCATTGGAAGAGTTTTTCCACTTGAGTGTTCTCTACACCGTAAGAAGGTTTTTTATTTTGATGGCCAGAGGTATTTGGTATACCTTTGTTTTTATATGACTAGCGATAAGAATCCTAGCATATCTCAACCTTAGTGAAAAGGTTCTCTCTTATTCAGGTCACTGCCTGCCTCATATTAATATTTGATATTCCTTACATGTGTATGAGAGGATAGCCATGATAAGCATTATTATAAGTATTGGATACCAGGTCACAAACTCAATTTAATGTCTGAATGAATGCAGATAACATATGTGCAATTGGTGTATTTGAATATTGTTTTGTAGATTTGATTTAGCATACGAGCCAAAAATATTTAAGTTAATAACTGTTAAGGGTTAAATAAAACTTACGAATGATTGGGCATAAGCAATGAATATAAAAATTTATTTAATAAATATTTACATGGGCAGCTGAGAACTTTGCTGGAAAGGTAGTATTGTTAAAATATTATTATGTTATAAAAACATGAATATAGAAGTGCACTATGATGATGTTTGATCTTAATGCCAATTTATTTGCAATAACTGAGTCTCACTATTATTAAGATATCTCTGTTGTAAAGATTAGAAAAGAATATTTAATCAGGATTATTGAATAAGCAAGGGAATATCAACTTTAGATTTATTAAATAAAATTATTAAATTTAATCAGGGGAAAAATTGATTATGTATTTTCTACAATATATCTGTAATAAAAAGAGAAAGCATTGAAAATGGGAAGAAATTGGTATTTACTATATTTAAGGTAAAAAGAAAGTGTAGATATAATGTACTGTATATGTTTTTGTATTGAATTATAGCTTGTCAAATAAAATTTGTTATTTGTTTTAAATAAAATTTGTGTGTGTCTCCATGTTTTTGTGGGTTATTATTATCTAGATATTTCCAATCCAATCATACATCGATATATTATTATGAATATTTGAATTATCATATACGTAACTGATATTTAGTAAAACTATTTAAAAGGTTAATTTCAAATGCTTAAAATTACCAAATAATTTAATATGTTGTAATATAAATTGTGGATAGAGATAGTATTGTGTGATAGCGAGTGCAGAGGATGGGCATAAAATCCTTTCCCCATCCATTGTATTCAAACTCCTCTAGACACATTTTATTTTTATATAATTTTGTTATAATTGTAATGTAAATTGATATTAAATTGCATTAAAGACAACTGAGATCACCTTGGAGGCGATAAAGAGAGGAGAGTTTATTACCAATAATCTATCGCAGCTTATTCAATATCCGCACCTTATTATTCGAAAGAAAAAAAACCCTGAGAAGAGATTATGATGAGAGAAATATTTATGGACTAAATTATATAAATGCTAAATTTAAGTTGGGCATAAATGGCTGCATAGATTTGTAAAGTTATATTAATTAATTAAGGGAGGGTTAATCTTAGGTTATTTGTTTCATAGTTAAATTGGGTTAATTGATTGGATATATTGGTGTATTTAGTAAATGTAGCATGAGGTCCACTATGTGCAGGTTCATATTATATGCCACACTTGGGAAAAATAAGTCCCATTCCTCATGGACCATCAGAAGCAGATGGTATTCCCTGTTTCTTGGATCACCTTTTTAGCCTATGGAATGGGATAGTAAGACAGAAAATGCAGTTCCTTCCAATGGAGTTTTTTATTATTATAGTTCTTCTTGCCAGACAGATGTACCATTCCTGTACTGGATGAGGGTCAATGTCTTCTATAACCATGCTGTTCAGATGTTCATTCCTGACAGCATGCTATTGTGCCATTGTATTCATGCAGCATTTAATACATCGATATATCAGATAGAGTGGCATTAGTTTGACTGCAAACCTTTGGCCTAAGGTTAAATCAGGGATAGAATATTTTCTTTTTCAAATGCAATCTAGGTTGTTTATCCATACTCAACACTAATAAAATATTAAATTCATCTGTACGATTTATAAAATAAAAGTTAAAATGTAAATTAAGTTCTAAAATAAATGTTAAAATGTAAATTAAATTCTAAAGTAAAAGTTATACTAAAATAATTCTAAATTTTATATATGTTTAATAAATGTTTGTGTGTGTTATTACTGGAAGTGGCTTCTTTTATTTTTTTATATTAAAAATTATCTCTGTTGCTCCATGAACTAGTGGCATGGGCTGATGTTCGTAATAAATATATATATTTAAAATTTGGATCTTAACAGTACGTATCTACCTACTATAGAAATTTTCCAGGTTCAAATAGCCTGTTGATGCACTGCATGGCAGATATGGGAAGACATAAAATTCCAAGATTCCCCTGACTATTATAATCGGACTCTCAATGTGGGCTGATGTTATAATAAACCACAAGTACCCTGAGTAAATTTTTTAATGAAATGATTTTATCTACCATATGCTTTAAATATTATAAAAGCAAGGCCAGAATGAAATGGCACATATTTTAAAAACAAGAAAGAAATTATATTAATAATTTTAAATTGTAATTTTAAAAAAAAAAGAAAAAGTCAAAAGGTTTCCATTAATATAAGTTTTTTTTTAATATATATTATGCTTTAATGTGTGCAGGCATGCACAACCACGTAAATTTATGATTGTAAGTGTGACACCTTATGATGAGTGTTCTTAGGGAGTTTACTTCAGTATAATCTCCATTTAAGCATTTCAATTATCATAAATAAGTTGGTGGTATATATAATTGTGCTGCAAATATACAGGTATAAACCCATTATTTCTTAAAACTTATTTACTTCAATGCAACCTTCCTAAATAAATAATTTGCTTGTCATGTTGTTTGTTAAAAATGAAATGTAAAGAAAAGGGAACTCTTGGAAAGAGGATGCATAAATGTAGATGGTTCATAGAAAAATGAAAGTAAACATTTTTTTTGTACATAGCCTTTTTGTAAAATTACTAACCAAATGTCTTCGTTAATCATGTATCATAATTACTAACCCTAAGTAAAATATTTTTTTAATTTTTTTAAAGCAAGTTTACTGATATGTAACAGGAACACACACTGTTACATTATTTTTAAAAAAAAATTAGACATTAAAAATAAATGTTCGCAAATAAAACCTTTTTTTTAAAGAATTAAAAATTGAAAAGTAAACATCATCCAAACTCATATATATATATATATATATATATATATATATATATATATATATATATATATATATATATATATATATATATATATATATATATATATATATTTGCACAGATGAAAAATTATTAAAAGAAAACTATTAAAAAAGAAAGTACCAAATTTTAAGAAAAAACAAAGATTTAAAGATAAAAATATATAGTTAAAAAGAATGTACAAATTTAATTAATGCTATTGTGTAAAATGTAAATGATTATTTTCAATTAAAGTAAACTAGCCCTTGGGCATCCCAAAATGTATAATTAAAGGTCAGATAGGAGAGAAAAAATCAATAGAAACAGAATAGCCAATAAAAGAAATCACTCAGGAAATGGGCCTCAACGAAAGGATCATCATCATGAGTAATGTCCATTGGATCTGAAAGATTAATATAAAAGGAAAAATTTGGAAATAAAGAGGGAAAAAAAGAGGTGTGAAAGAAGAGGTTTACTATATGTGTTACTGCAGAGAGAGTTGAAAGAAAAGGGATTGAAAAGACGCACTCTTCAATCCCTTCAGTTTTTCTAAAAAAAAGAGAGAAAGAGAAATGACCAATCATTTTCCTATATTGTGGATGACAGAACATTGGAAAAAAGCACTACATCCCAAATTGTGACCAACTGTTAAGGATGAACTTTTTAAAACTGTATAAACTTTATGAGCTGTAATGAACATTAATTCTAAAACTTTCCAGTATTTGAAAACCATAAGAACTCTAAATTCAAAACTTTTCAATATTTAAATAAAAATAGAATTTCCTATCTGACTAAATTTATTAATAATTATTTTTATTGAATGTATTTTTTAAAAAATAATCATTCCATTAATTTATTTGTTTATTATGATTTTTTTTCAGTTAAGCTAAACTTTTAATTACTAAATGTTAAATTTAAGTGGGGCATGAGTGGTTGCATAGGTTTGTAATGTTATATTAGGTTAATTAAGGGAGGATTAATCTTAGGTTATTTGTTTCATAGTTAGATTGGATTAATCGGTTGGATATATTGGTGTAATTAGTAAATATATTATGAAGATCCGCTATGTGCAGGATCACATGATATGCTGCACTAGGGAAAAATAAGTCCCATTTTGTGCTGACCATTGGAAGCAGACAGTATTCCCTGCTCCTTGGATCATCCTTTTGGCCTATGGATGGGATAGTAAGTCAGCAAAGAGAACTGCAATATCTTCCTATGAACTTTTGTTTTTTATTGTTCTCACCAGATGGACATATATTCCTGTACTGGACAAAAGACAATTTCTTCTCTATAACCATGCTGTTCAGATGTGCATTCCTGACAGTATTGTATTGTGAGTCGTATTCATGTTGCATTGAATACATCAATATATCAGCTAGATTGGCGTTAGCTTGACTGCGAACTTTTGGCCTAAGGTTAAATCAGGGATAGAATATTTTCTTTTCAAATGCAATCTAGGTAGCCTATCCATACTCAACACTAACAAAATATTAAATTCATCTGTGCAAACTTCTAAAATAAAAGTTAAAATGTAAATTAAATTCTAAAGTAAAAGTTATACTAAAATAATTCTAAATTTTATATTTTTTCAATAAATATTTGTGTGTGTTATTACTGACAGTGGCTTCTTATATTTTCTTTTTATATTAAAAATTATCTCTGTTGCTCCATGAGCTAGTGGCATGGGCTGATGGTCGTAATAAAATATATATGTAAAAACTGAATCATGACAGCATGTATCTGCCTACTATATAAATTTTCCAAGTTCAAATAGCCTGGTGGCATCCTGTACAGCAGATATGGAAGATTGTAACAACTCCTCATAATTCACCATGATGGTTATTATATATATATATATATATATATTGAGCTGGATTGATTTACGATTCAATGGTTTTATTACTAAACTTAAAAAGGGAAAACAACTTAATTTTCATTAAATGGCTAATGCTAAAATTTTTATTATTTAAAACACATTTGCATTTATATTTAAAGTAGATCATTTAATGTTTATAAAATTGATTTTAAAATAGTTTACTTTCACCACCTGTTTAAATCAATTTGATTAAAAACAGACAAGCTTGCTAATTATATATTCCTTTTGCTTTTATTTTAGTCATATTTTTAAAGTTAATTTTTAAAAAAGCAAAGATTTAGTTTTGTATTTGTCGGTTTTTGTTTCAATTATCCCTGGTTGGAATTCTTAAATTAGATTGAGCGGGAAATTAATATTTGCCCTGCCTGAAATATAAAATGGACACTAATGAAAATTTTTCATGGGAAATGTAGCGAGGCAAAGAGAGCCCACCAATTTAGATATAGAGGAGATTCAGTATAGAAAGAGAACCTTTGGATTATGACCTGCTAAAAACTTAAATAATTATTGACAAACTTTGTTGCTGTGCAAGATGTTAAAATCCACTGCTATGAGTTTTGCCATCATTAGAATGTCTTGCTAATTTAAACAAAGGACAGACCCATGCCTGCCAGCTCTCCTTCAGTCATGCCATGAACCTCTAAAATAAACACTGCCTCTACCTTGCTGCTGTCAAAGGACCTGAAAGATGAACTATTATCAAAAGTGCACACTCGTCACTAAATCACTAGAACTCTGCCTTACCGTAAGCTAAACTTTTTCCTATTCTAGCCAGGGTAAATAATTTGCGTTTAATTAAATCTCTGCTCAATCTAATGATAAATATGTTTTAAAACGGTATTAATCATTTTTTAATTATTTATTATTTGTATGTACTCTTTTCTAGTATTTAAAGTGTGTCTTGGAATCTTAGTTTTAAGATTACAAGTTTGTTTGCAATTTTCTTTTATCAGGGGGTGCATTAGGAGATTGTATTTTATATGTTTAATATATACCTGATTATTTTGTTAACTATTACAAAACACACTGGCAGTTTTCGTAGTCTTTATTTATTCACCTGCCCTTAGTTGTAAAATAAAAAATATTTAAACATGTTTCATTTGCACTTTTTGTGCAAACAACAAAATCTTTTTGCTGTTTATTTGTCAAGTTATTTCTTCGGGTTGTCTGAAAGTAGTCATTTCTTTCTGGATTAAGTAAGATCATAATCAAATATCTTTTGCTGTCTTGTGTGTGAGATCAACTACATTTACTTTGAATGTAGTATTACAGGCAGCAGTCCTGCGATGTTTTAACAACAGTAATTAGAATATTGCTGCATGAACGTTCGGGCTGGTTTTGTTGATTTCCGGTGAGACAGTAACTGTTTTATTATCTCTGATTTAGGAAGCTAGAGTTGTTGTTTGTTTTTGTAATTTTACAACTGGCCAGCAAGAAGATATTATCCTAACCATTTCTTATAATTTAAGTGAGAGAATTTTGCTGCCAAAATGTTTAATGTCTTCATGTTTGTCATACTCTTGTGCACTCTCTGGTAAATATGTGTATGTTACTATAAACCACTTTTGTATTCGTGGCTAGATATTTTCATTCTATTACCCAACTTTTAATAAAATTAATAGATTGTTTAAACTTAATTGGGCTGACGTTTGTCTTTGTGCTTTGATTTCTCAACTGTCTAAACAATGTTTAAGATATCTTGTTCCTCCCTGAGTTTAGTTTGGTGCATTTAGATTTGCATATCCTGTCCACCCTTAAAATAAATGTCTAGTTCCTATTTTTGGACTAGTGGTGCCCCCATGGTCAGTGTATGCGAATCTCAAATATCTTTCTCCCGTTACTTATATAGTAATTTTTAGCACATCAACATGAAGCTTCTGAGTTTTACAGCCCATGTGAGATGTTGTTTAGATGGTTGAGAAAGATTTTAGGTGTAAGTGGTAAGATCTAGTTGGTAGAGGTTCGATTTTTGTTAATTATGGCATGTATTGTTAGAGCAGTTTGGTAGAACGGGGTTTGGTTTTTTTTCATATGACATAAATAAATAAACAATAAATAGCGTATTTTCAAAAAAAAGTCTGTCGGAGTTAATTTTTTTTGCATATAAATAAATAGTGTTTTATTTGCTTTGAGATTTTTGTTTTAAAAAAAAAAAGTTAGTATAGCAAGTTAGTCTTTTGTAAAAATGGAAGGTAAAGAAGAAGGTGACAGGGCGGCAGGATTGGAAGAGAGCCCTGTTTCATTTAAATACCCCCAGATAGAAGAAGAGAGTGAGACACAGATGATGATAAAGTTGATAATAGAAATGAAACAAAGTTGGCAAGCCATTATGAAAGAAATACGACAAGAGTTGCTAGAAATAAAACAGAGTCAACAAACAATACTGGAGGAGCTGAGAACAGAAATGAAAGAAATGAGAAGAGAAATGACAGGAAGAGTAGAAGAAACTCACCAAAAAAAGTGGGGATGGAAAAGGATTTGAAAAATGAGATGAGTAAAGAGAGTCAGAAAGTAGAAAAAGTAGTCATAAAAGATATAGAAATTGAAGTAGCACAGGAGAGTACTAGGACAGAGAGGGTGGAAATAAAGTTTTAAATAAGTAGAGAGTGGAGAGAGATTGATAGTATGGTGGAGAAAGAAACTCTTGGAGACAGTTATAAGTTACCTCAAGAGGTTAAAAATGAGTTGAGTAAAATAACTGTTAGTTGTGAACAGGGGTTTAAAACTAAGGAAAAGTTTTCGGAATATGATTTTAAAACAGAAATAAAAGGCATTTATAAAGCAATCTTATTCAAGGCACGTAAAAAGTCTGTGTGAAATGAAGTGCTGCCATTTACTAGTGTTGATAGGACTAAAAATAAAGTAGGAAAAGATGAAGAATTGGGAAGTTTCATTAAGAAAAAGATTCAGGTATATACGCTAGAAAGCAAAACAGAATGGGAAAGAGACAAAATCATAAATTCTAGGCAGGTAAAATATAAGAGAGGGAAAGGAACTTATTTCACAAAATTAATAAAAAGAGTAAAAGAACCGCCGGACAAAAGTTAAAGGTTCGTCTTTTAGCAATTGGATGGATTGTTTTAAAACAAACCAAAAAAAAATTTGTTAATGATTTATGAGAATGGACAAATGTAAGAAATGAAATATTGTTTTGGTTTTTCATGAGTGCATTCAGCCAAATTCCTAGGGGTAGTTTTTGAAATATTTTTAGTTTAAAACAAAAAAAAAGTTGCAGGAATGTTTTTTTTTTTGATCACGTGTTGAGGCAGTTGAGCCGGATTGATTTACAATTCAATGGTTTTATTACTAAAATTAAAAAGTGAAAACAACTTCATTTTCATTAAATGTCTAATGCTAAAATTTTTATTATTTAAAACACATACACATTTATATTTAAAGTAGATCATTTAATGTTTATAAAATTGATTTTAAAATAGTTTACTTTCACCGCCTGTTTAAATCAATTTGATTAAAAACAGACAAGCTTGCTAATTATATATTCCTGTTGCTTTTATTTTAGTCATATTTTTAAAGTTAATTCTAAAAAAAATGGAGATTTAGTTTTGTATTTGTAGTTTTTGTTTCAATTATCCCTGGTTGGAATTCTTAAATTAGATTGAGTGTGAAATTAATACTTGCCCTGCCTGAAATATAGAATTGACACTAATGAAAGTTTTTTGTGGGAAATGTAGTGAGGCAGAGAGAGCCCACCAATTTAGATATAGAGGAGATTCAGTATAGAAAGAGGACACTTGGATTATGACCTGCTAAAAACTTAAATAATTATTGACAAACTTCGTTGCTGTGCAAGATATCAAAATCCACCGCTATGAGTTTTGCCATCATTAGAATGTCTTGCTAATTTAAACAAAGGACAGACCCATGCCTGCCAGCTCTCCTTCAGTCATGCCATGAACCTCTAAAATAAACACTGCCTCTACCTTGCCACTGTCAAAGGACCTGAAAGATGAACTATTATCAAAAGTGCACACTCATCACTAAATCACTAGAACTCTGCCTTACCGTAAGCTAAACTTTTTCCTATTCTAGCCAGGGTAAATAAATTGTGTTTAATTAAATCTCCACTCAATCTAATGATAAATATGTTTTAAAATGGTATTAATTGTTTTTTAATTATTTATTATCTGTATGTACTCTTTTCTAGTATTTAAAGTGTGTCTTGGAATTTTAGTTTTAAGATTCCAAGTTTGTTTGCAATTTCCATTTATCAGGGGGTGCATTAGGAGATTGCATTTTATATGTTTAATATATACCTGATTATTTCGTTAACTATTACAAAACACATTGTCAGTTTTTGTAGACTTTATTTATTCTCCTGCCCTTAGTTGTAAAATAAAGAATCTTTAAGCATGCTTCGTTTGCGCTTTTTGTGCAAACAACAAAATCTTTTTGCTGGCTATTTGTCAAGTTATTTCTTTGGGTTGTCTGAAAGTAGTCATTTCTTTCTGGATTACATAAGATCGTAATCAAATATCTTTTGCTGTCTTGTGTGTGAGATCAACCATGTTTACTTTGAATGTAGTATTACAGCAGTCCTGTGGCGTTTTAACGACAGTAATTAGAATATTACTGCTCGAGCGTTCGCGCTGGTTTCGATGATTTCCAGTGGGACAGTAATTGTTTTATTATCTCTGATTTAGGAAGCTAGAGTTGTTGTTTGTTTTATTTGTAATTTTACAACTGGCCAGCAAGAAGATATTATCCTAACCATTTCTTATATTTTAAGTGAGAGAATTTTGCTGCAAAAATATTTAATGCCTTCATGTTTGTCATACTCTTGTGCACTCTCTGGTAAATATGCGTATGTTACTATAAGCCACTTTTGTATTTGTGGCTAGATGTCTTCATTCTATTGCCCAACTTTTAATAAAATTAATAAATTGTTTAAACTTAATTGGGCTGATGTTTGTCTTTGTGCTTTGATTTCTCAACTGTCTAAACAATGTTTAAGATATCTTGTTCCTCCCTGAGTTTAGTTTGGTGCATTTAGATTCGCATATCCTGTCCACCCTTAAAATAAATGTCTAGTTCCTATTTTTGGACTAGTGGCGCCCCCGTGGTCAGTATATTCGAATCTCAAATATATATATATATATATTTGCAATGGTGAAAAAGTTTGAAATAAAGATATATATTCGAATCTCAAATATATATATATATATATTTGCAATGGTGAAAAAGTTTGAACTAAAGATATAAACTATGTCATGGTATGTTTTAATTCAAATAAATATTCAATTGGGTGAAATTTTAATGGTTAATAAAATTCATATAAAATAATTCAATTCAAATATATAAAATTATATTAACTAAATGATGTTGGTGATAGTATAAGTCTGCCAAAAGTATTTTATTTGCTTTTTAGTTTCAGTAAAATAAAAAAATGAAGTTATCAGAGACCAAATCTGCTAACTAGAAAGTTTTTTTTTTCAAAAAATGCAAGATTATCATCATTCTCAAATTATTACATCCATCCCTATGTGTCCATCAAAGGATTGCATGATTTTCAGATTTGTGTACATTAATTACCATATTGGATTTTAAAAGCATAATGTTTGAATTAATTACAAACACAAAGTAAATGGATTAATATAAAAAATAACAATTTATTAATAATGAATAAATAAAACTGTTGTTATATACTCACAACTATTAACAAGTATACAAAATATTAAATATCACAGTAATATTTTTTTTTTTAATTTACATTTAATTTTAAGGCCTTGTAATATCTATAATAATAAGATCTTACCATGTTAAACAATTAAACTGTTCCAAACTATGATCTTTTTGCAGATATTCTTTTAATATGTTTCCAGATATCCTCACTACTTCCTCCAAAGATGGTAGTTTTTCTCCTTGGGCAATGGTAATATTAAACAGAAAATACAGCAGTTTTGATGTAATTAGGTATAGTATCAGTAGGTCATGGGTAGTTCTTAAAATACTGTTCACTACTTCCCTTATAGTATTATTAAAGCAGACAAAGACTGGTTTTGATAAACTTTATTATTAGTTTCTGAATCTGATTAGATATTGTGCATATTTTGGCTGATGTGGTTTATGTTGTTTAGCCACACTTGTTTCTGTTAGATAAAATCATCATACTGGTTATTATACCTGGAGTATTATAAAATACTTAAAAGACTTTCAGAAAAATATGGATATACAAGTTATGATGGAAAACAATTATAATCAGCATTTTTTTCTCCTCAATAATGGATCACTGCAATACTGCTTCTCAAGTAGACTCAAATGCTTAGATTGGATTGGTGGAATGACTTAATTGCTTGTTTCAGATCTGTTTATTCCTTTTTGATGTTGTACAACATGTTTTCCAAATGATAGATTCATCACTTTCTAATTGTAAGATTTGACCTGCTTCTCACAATGATGTTATTTTGGAAAACTTTTTCTTTATTATGTTCACAACCTGTTGTGGAAATAATTTTATAAATATCATATTATAATTTATTTGAAAGTTTACTTAAATATAGTTAAATATACTTTTAATACTGAAAGATTTTTATTAACTTAAATTTTACATATAAAAGTACTGTTTAATACAATTATACTAAAATTGATACACTTTTTAAAAATGCAGACTTAAGTTACAATCTAAAATTGATACAAATAATAAATCAATTTTAGCAATAAGAAACTAAAGTCAGTTATTTTAGCAAGAATTAGTGTAACCACAGATGAACACACACATTGCATACCAAAATTGTTATGTCACTATTTAATATACTTTAAAATAATTAAATAATAATTATTTAAAGTGTTACGAGTTATATAATATTAATCTTTATAACTAAAATTATTATTTTAGCATTATATTGTCTAACTCTAATAATTATTTACTAATATAAGACTGTAAATATTATATTAATAATAAACTTTATAAATAAATTTAAATAACATAGCTTTAAAATAATTTAGATTAACGTTTCAGTCAAATAAACATTATATTTTAACTTGTTTTGCTACAAAATAACATAATAACTGCATATACTTTTTTTATATAAAAATGTAGAAAGTAGCAATCACAATATATATATATATATATTGTAAGCAATTGGCTTACATAGCATACACTAATATAATGTATGTGCATATATATATATATACGTAAAATAAAATAAAAGTAGAAATTAACACAGACAAAAATTATAGTAGATATTTTCTACTTTTACTGAAATAGAAATAAATAAATAATAACTCTGATTTAAAATATTGTTTTATAAATTAAACTTTTAAAAGGTCTGAATAAATATAAATATTGTATCATCATCATCATCATCATCATCATCATCATCATCATTATTATTATTATTATTATTATTATTATTATTATTATTATTATTATTATTATTATTATTATTATTATTATTATTATTATTATTATTATTATTATTATTATTATTATTATTATTACTACTACTACTACGTTTCAATAAAGGCTTTATTGATCTCAATGGTTTACATAAGTTTACATCTAGAAAATTTGAAATTTAACATACAATGAATAATATTAGGGTAAACACATATAAATGAATTTAGTGGTTACACTTTGTGGTTAATGGACTATAACAATATAAAGAATTAAAAAAGCAAAAATAATCAGAGTTCTAAAGTTTGGGGAGCTTATTTAGTTTTGTCCGCATGTCACTTTGAATGTTAGTTGTATGATAGTTTTCTTTGCAGCATTCACAGCATTGATGGTTGTTTTAACAATGACCATGTTGCTGCATATAAGTGGGGGTTATTTATTATTTTATCTCTATTTCGAATGTGTAGCAGTTTGTTGCTAAATGTAGCTGGGTATCGTCTGGTGTTATAGCCAATTAAGAAAGTACATCGGGTGCACCAATACGCATATAGAACATATGTGGCTGCCCTAATGCTAGGTATTGATCTTCCCTGAAAAGCAGCTATTATGTGATTAATGATTGTACCCGGTTTTCTGTAGGTGTTACACATCATCTGTCGTGTTTGGTTAAGTGCTACACATTGATAAATAAAGTGGTCCAGTGTCTCTTCTGCCTGATGGCAGAGTCCACAGAAGGGGTCAATAGATATATACATTCTTTTATGATAAAGAAAGTGGGTTGTTGGCAAGGCAATGAGATTGATTTTCATGATAAAATCAAAGTATTTGGGCTCTAGAGCCCATTTTTTATATTCCTTGAGTAGTCTCTTGTTGTTAATTCCTAGCATAGGTTGTATAGCATTAGTATCTGCTTCTCTGTTTATTAAACCATAAATATCCCAGTATGAATACTTATGCAAATACTGTTCTGGAATCTTGTCTGTGGTTTTGCATTGGTATATAATTTTCTCCATAATTTTGATCGGCAAAGGTCCCATAGATATTGGCTGGAGGTCTGTAATAGGTGGGATAATTGCTTTCTTTTTATTATAGGGTACTATGGCTATTGGATAGACACCCTCCATGGGTTGAATTTGTTGCACTAGATGGTTTGCTAACTGACACAAATATTCTGTTGTGAATTTACTTAGATGCTTTAATACAAACAATGGAACTCCAGGACTACCTGGATGGCAAGCATTTCGAATAGTATTTAGTTTTGTTGTGAATAGATCTTATGTGAATGGGGTTTTTGTCTCTGGTGGGCCAAACAGATTATGTGGTATTTTATATGGTTGTTTTTCTTGTAATTTCTTTTTAAAATATTCAAAAATTGGCATAATCATATAGTGTCCTGCATATGTTCCACTGTTTGTATTTAGTGCCATTGGCACTTTTACATCTGGTTGGTTCCCCAGTGCCCATCTTATATAATCTCTTGTCCAAGTGTGTGGCCTGGTTAGGCATACTTTGCTTTTCTTTATTTTCAGATAGCTTTTGAGTTCTTCACATGCTTTATTGTATGCATGTATAAGTTTGAATATATACTGCTGGGTGCAGTGTGTTTGGTTAATCATGATTATTCTCTGGTGTAACTGATCTGCCAGAGACAAAAGTCTTGATGGTGGAGGTTGTTTTTTTTGTTATATGGTTGATGTTAAAGGACAACATTCCCATAAATGCTAGATATTTCTGGATGGGGTTCAAAGTCATATCTTTGATTTTGTTTAGCATTATGTAGGTCTCAGAGAACAGAAAATTAGGGGTTGTTTCTGGAAGTAAAACTCTTATTGTTCTTGTAAGTGGAAAGGGTGATATTTAAATTTGGGCACAGTCTATTGTGACTATTTGAGCTGAGTGATCGGAAATATTTGAGGGAGTTAGTTTTATTTCAATAAGGTGGTGAAGCATTGGACAATAAAAGCACAGATCAATAAGTGAAGAGAAGCGATTATTGTGGAAAGAGATGGCATCATCTGGCAAAAAAACTTGGCCACTCATTAGTGGTATGTTTATTCTGTGAAGCCAATGTTGGGTAAATTCCTGATATTTTAAATTAAAATCTCCAATTAAGATGGTTGGGTTTGAAGTTGTAGCTAACCTTGAATTAATGTTTGCAATTATGGTATCTATTTTTCTATCCTGTAAAGGCATATATACAAAAACCAGATTAATTGTTATGCTTTTTTGGTTGAAGGTTGCAATTAATAAGTTCATGTCAATGTGAATTATTTTGAACATTGTGAATGGGCAATTTCTAGCAATTATGAGTCCAGTTCCAGCTGAGGGAGAGGAAGAGTCTCTGGAGCATGCACAGAAACCTTCCATATTTAAATGTTTGGCTGGGTCAGTTTGTGATCCAGCATAAATTTTTGTCTCAAGTATACCAAGCAAGTGTGGTTGCATATCCTTGATCCAATGGTTTAACATTAATTTTTGAGGTTGAGTTCAAACCCCTGACATTGATTGCCGCAATTTTTATTTTTATTATATGTTTTTTGGTTGAGATTTAAATATTAGGGTTGATATGGTGTTTCTTTCCATTCATTCTCATATTCCATTTCCAGATCTTCATCTGTTTCCACTGTAGTTGTATTGTTGTGATCAGAAAGGCTAAGGTTGGATTCTGTTTTGATTTTTTTGGGCCCTCTATTTTTTCTTTGGTGGGCGGCCTGGTCTTCTTTTTTGTTCTGTGTCAGATTTGGTGATTTGAGGCATATTTGGGGTGATAGCTTCCATAATTTCCATTGTTGTATTATTTTTAATATTGGGTGTTTGGTGTGTTATATATATTTTTTCTTGATCACTATTACTGTGTGAGTTTATTTGTTCTTTTATTATTTCTTTTTCATCAGTATCTTTGGTAGGCTGACTTAGATTGTGCACTATTTTTTTCCATTGGAGCCTCTTGAGGTTTGTTGACTTTCTGTTTTTTTATCAGTGGTGGTTTCAATTCTATTGGTTGATTTTGTTGATAAATCCAGAATTTCAGGTGCTGGCAATGTGTGTGCAGTTTTTTTATTATTCAATTGCTGTTGATCTGTGGTTTTATTATTAATATTTTCTTGTTTATTAGTTATTTTCATTATCTGTTTTGTACTGTTTGATTCCAGTTGTTAGCTTCTGTTGGTTGATCTTCAGAGCTTGGTTGTTTTTTCTGGTTGATTTTGGTGTTGCAATCGATTGCTAAGTGTCCAGTTTCACCGCACACAAAACATCTCGGCCTTAATCCTTTTATTGAATAGTCAGTATTGCATTCTGGTCAATTATTTGTGTTGGAATATCCTCCGGGTTTACATTGTCATTCAGCTTTATTTTGAAATAAAAGTTGTTGCTGAAAACTGGTATGGGGGTGTCGGATAAGTAGATTTGTTTTATATAAATAGCTTTGCCAAATGACTGTATTAATTTTTGAAAATCCTGAATGGTATATCTGAAGTAAGTGTTTTTAATTATTCTGTTACACTAGTTTTGCAAGCTTTGATCGACTATTATTAGTGCGTAGCTTCCCAAAGTTTTTACTTTAGTTTGAAATCTTGCACGCTGATGTTCATCGAAAAACTGAATTGCAACGTATCACGAGTTTAGATGCTCTCCAATACTAGAGAATGTATCCCACAATGCTGTTGCTGTCAGCTCCTCGTAAAGAAGCTCACTGGGGAATTTATAGAGTGTTAAATTCCTATCAGTGACAGCTAACACTAATGACCTCGGTGAAAAAAAATTTTTGAAAGTTGTGAATATTTTTTTTGGGATGGTGCTGTTGAAATTAACGTTTATTTCTTGCAGTTCATCTTGATTCCATATCATTGGGGAAAGCTCTTCATTATTGTTTTCTATGAGGTTTAAATTATTTATGTCGGCTTGATTTACCTTCCTAAATCTTGCTGTCTGTGTTAATGCTGGACTTTTTTTGATGCTATGAAGCTGCTGTTTTATTTTTGTTACGTTTGCATATGTTTTTGTGATAGTCACAGTTTTCATTTTATCGCCGTTTGTTTGACCGCAATTTACGGTGTTATTATTATTATTATTCTTATTCTGATTTTGAAATGTAAAAAAACCCTATTGTATTTTTGAAATTTTAATTAATTAAACAAAATTTTTATCTCTTTGAAATCCCCCAAGTAAAAACATGTATATGTTTTCAGAAAGATTAGTGAGATAAAAATAAAAACTTTGTTTTTAATCAAGCTGCTGTTATCACCTTAGATGATTCTATAAAAGGGCTGATAACAAATTAACTCCAGTCAGGATAATAATTTTTGTAAGAATGGTCAGCTGAAAATTGTTTTCAATATTATGTTGCAGCTTGTTGAAGTTTGCAGCAGTTGGTTTTAGCTGACTTCACAGGAGTTTCAAATGGATTAAACTAGCTGCTTAAATATGTTCTAGAGGACAGCTTGAGAATTGCTTGGACTACAAAAGGAATCTCATGGTATGCCAACAAATAACCTGAATTATACTTTTTCCTGATAATGACGTTCACTAAAACTAAACTCACCAAGAAATATATTCCATCTTGCTGAAGAATGGATTACACATATGCTGCGTCAAATATATGCAGAGAAACACACCTAAACATATATATAGCTGGTGAGTTATTTTTTTAAAAAATCATTTAAAATACATATATAGAACAATATTATTTTTAAGTTGGTTATAAATCTATATATTTTAAAAGAATATAAAGTAATTTTGCTTGAATTATAATTAAGAGTCAAGAATAATTCATTGACCATCTGGTTTTAAAAGCAAAAGAGAAGTTTTTGAACAATAATCCTTTTGTACATTATTTTGAAAAAATTATATATACAAAAAAAGTAAAGAATTGATGATTCAATAATTTCATTTAAAAACGTTGATAATTAACCAACAAATACCTGTCAAAAATTGACTATACTTGTTTTTTAAGAAAAAAAGAGAACTTATAAATTGAGACTAATTTTATCTATATTTTGTTTATACACATGTATAGTAGGAAATTTATGTATTTTCCAAAGAAATTAATAATGAAAAAAATAATATTATTGTAACAAGTTGAGATAGATAAAAGTCCGTGTGCATATATACATGCACACTTATATATGTAAATTTTTAATATTTTTTTTATATTAAATGTCAATTCATTTATTGAAAATATATTATATATTATAAATTGTGCGTCTTGCGCACATATATTTAAATCATTATAACAATTTGAATTTTGAATAGTAATTATGTAAATTGATGTAATAACTTGAATTTTGTAGTAATCTTGTAAATTAAAGTGTAATGATTTTTATTATTGTACACTTTTCAAAATCAGAATCCTTATATGACTTTAATCATTTATTTTTGTTGTTATTAATAAACTTATATTTATATAAACAGAGCAAAACTCTCCATACAGTATTGCCACCTGTGCTAAACAGAGTAATCAATGGATGCCAGAAGGCTTGTGCATAAAATTTCTATCCAATGCCTACTCATCCAATATCCCCAGACTAGTTTCTGGCTTGTGGCCTTCGTCAGTGAGGAGCTTTGGATCTGAGAGCACTGCATCTAGATCTTAGGATCTAATGCAACCCTCTAGCAACCACCTTTTATCTTTACTTAACTACTAAACTATGAGAATGAAATTGAAAACACAAAAAATATTTTCAATCTAAGCTCAATAGCTTAAATAGTCATATGGGTCTGAACTCAGTTCAGCACCCATACATTTTGGTGTCTTTGGCTCTTCTACAACCATAGCCACCACTATCCTATTAGGCAGGATTGGTGTTAAACCATTAAGCATCACATGATCACATTTCCTATACTAGCACATTAATTGTTGATAAACAGAGCAAAACTCTCCATACAGTATTGCCACCTGTGCTAAACAGAGTAATCAATGGATGCCAGAAGGCTTGTGCATAAAATCCCTATCCAATGCCTACTCATCCAATATCCCCAGACTAGTTTCTGGCTTGTGGCCTTCGTCAGTGAGGAGCTTTGGATCTGAGAGCACTGCATCTAGATCTTAGGATCTAATGCAACCCTCTAGCAACCACCTTTTATCTCTACTTAACTACTAAACTATGAGAATGAAATTGAAAACACAAAAAATATTTTCAATCTAAGCTCAATAGCTTAAATAGTCATATGGGTCTGAACTCAGTTCAGCACCCATACATTCTGGCATCCATTGATTACTCTGTTTAGCACAGGTGGCAATACTGTATGGAGAGTTTTGCTCTGTTTATCAACAATTAATGTGCTAGTATAGGAAATGTGATCATGTGATGCTTAATGGTTTAACACCAATCCTGCCTAATAGGATAGTGGTGGCTATGGTTGTAGAAGAGCCAAAGACACCAAAATGTATGGGTGCTGAACTGAGTTCAGACCCATATGACTATTTAAGCTATTGAGCTTAGATTGAAAATATTTTGTGTTTTCAATTTCATTCTCATAGTTTAGTAGTTAAGTAGAGATAAAAGGTGGTTGCTAGAGGGTTGCATTAGATCCTAAGATCTAGATGCAGTGCTCTCAGATCCAAAGCTCCTCACTGACGAAGGCCACAAGCCAGAAACTAGTCTGGGGATATTGGATGAGTAGGCATTGGATAGGGATTTTATGCACAAGCCTTCTGGCATCCATTGATTACTCTGTTTAGCACAGGTGGCAATACTGTATGGAGAGTTTTGCTCTGTTTATCAACAATTAATGTGCTAGTATAGGAAATGTGATCATGTGAAACTTATATTTAATTGTTAAAAATTGTATTCCATCATTTCTTGGTCACATACAGTAATAGAGCTTGTGCTGCTGAGCTAGATTAGGACACGGATAAATGGTGATATGTATTTAGTGTTTTGGGGCATCCAGAGATAATCAATCATCATCCTGGTTGGCACAAAAGAGGATACTCTTTAAGCACATGCACCATTATTTTTTTATTTTACTTTAGTCTTATTAAAAATTTAAGCTTATAATTGGCCAGTACAAGTGGCCTGAGCATTGATGATGATTAGCATGTTTTAAATGTCCCAGCATTATTGTTTTGATTTCTGATTATTGTGTATTTTTAATGGATGGGCACTAAGCTGGTGCATCCAAGTTATTTTTATATAATTACTCAAGCTGGCAAAGGCTCAATAGTTAGCCTGGTCTACAGAAGACCCATTTCCAATCCAGTCAGAAAGTTGACTGTTGATTCATATTTTTTATTGCTCAAATCCAGCCACAAGATGGACTGTTGATTTTATTGATTTATTGTATTGATTTCTTTATTTCCATCAATGATGATGATGGATGGTTATTTCTCTCGAGTACAGACTTGTACTTTAAAATGCTGGTTGAATTTATAATTATAGTTGCTCTTCTGAGTTAGCTTCTGATCTCTCAATGTTCTCAGAGATTCTCTAATCTCATTTATTATTAAATATCTCATTACTTATAGACACTTTTGTAAATTATTGATATTTCATTAAATGGACTGTGAGTGCTGATGTTTCCATCAACCCAGTTCAATTCTACTTTCCATCCACTTCTCACCCACCCCATCCTGTTACAATATATATATATATATAAATTTAACAGTAACAAACTATTATAAACAACATATATATATATATATATATAAATTTAACAGTAACAAACTATTATAAACAACCCTTAAATCCGCACAAGTACTTCTGCAGATTTAAGGATTGTTTATAATAGTTTGTTACCATTAAATTTATTATAATTACAATTTTATTTTAATTAATGGCATCTTATATATATATATATATATATATATATATATATATATATATATATATATATAAGAGTTTGGAAAAAAAATAGAAATTAATTGATTAAAAGGGGAGAGGGGAGTTTTGTTTAGAAAAGATAAAAACTAAGAGTTCATAAAAGTTAAAGGGTGTTATTATTATAAATTAAAATATAAATCTCTTTTCATTCCAGTTTATTAGAATAAATACGTATATATGTGCAATGGTAAATAAAAATAAATGTAAGCTTGTTTATAAGAGATATAATAAATGCGTGTTAAAATCATATTGAAAAACATATGAAAATAAATATTGAAACGAAATGTATTTAAAAACACAGCAGTGGACTACTAATTAAAGATATGAAAACAACACATTTTGAAATAGCTACTACTAATTAAAAAATCAATCAAAAAATATGTTGTCATAGAATTAATTACTGCCGGAGGATATTAAAATGAAAAACAATTCGCATATATAAATAGCTAGATTTTTATCGGATGTCCAGTTTGAGTTTGCAGTTTTTTCAGTCTAGTTTGAAGTGACAGTCTTGTTTCAGTTGAGATAACAGTGCATTTCTATTATGTATTCAGAAACAAAAATGCATTGCTGAGCAGTTTTTGGAAATATACACTCGTGCTTCAGCCTTTTTGGTCCAACATGATCATCAAAACCTGCGTGTGAAATAATGTCTGCATAACAACTCAGAAACCCTCTGTCAAACATTCAACTGTCTTCAAGAATAAAGCCAATCTACTCGCATAAAATCACTTCAAGAAATGTCCAAATCTAACCGGTTAGATATAACCCATCAGAAGCAGCAGAAGCAGCCAACAACAAGCAATATCCACGTTCCAAAAATCCTAGGTAAACATTTATTTATTATCATTTATACATAGTAGCCACCACTGTAATTCATCAATCCTACTGAGTAAAGTAATTTGAACTCTTAAGCATGCATAAAATGAACTATCTATGTGCGTGTGTGTGAGATAATTTAATGATGTCATATATTATTTATGCTTTTCACCAGATATATGTTATAATGTGTTACTTTTAAAAAATGTGCATGTGTTAAATTAGATTTATTAAGATGTTTAAATTTAGTTAATTAATGTTGGGTAATAAATTATCTTTAAACTTAATTAATGTTAATTAAAATAAAATGTCTTCAAACTTAAACTTTATTTGTCGGTCAATTCTTTTTACCAACCTTTTTATTAATTCGTTCCATCACAAATTTTGTATAATTTTATTATTGAATTAAAATTAGACTGAGCTAGTTTTAGGGAATGTTTTGAGTGCTAGATTATGAGCCTACTGCCCGAATATGTTAGTCCTCAGACTAGCTGGCACCCCGGAATTTACCTTGAAACAAATAAAGTATTTGGATAATAGGGGTTTGAATCTAGCAGCCAAGATGGGCCATTGTTGATAGTTAAAGCTATCAATAAGATCTCCCATTTTCCTCGAACGTGCCGGTTCATCCACGTAACATTTATAAAATTATAAATGTCTCAGGAAGGAATTTGAAACCAGCCAAAACTTATATATACATATAAGTAAGTGGTTTCTGTGGTTTGACCCGGTACAATATATATATATATATATATATATATATATCATGGCTTTAATATGATGTAAACACTGTAAAGTGTGAAGTTACATCTATTTAAAAATTAAACATATACTTAGCATTTGTTGTTGTGGAAAATCATTTTTTACTATTGACATATCTAAGCTTAAATTAGTATGTTCCAATATCAATTAATAACTTCAAAGTAATTTAGCTTTCCATCAATGTATAAAATGAATCTTAAAATGGAACGACTTAAGCATTTACCTTTGTCTTGAGATTCTCTTATTTCAAACCCAAGAGTTTGAGAAACATTCTTATCTATATTACAAAGAATCATATATACTATAAAAATGTGACACATTGAGCACAAATAACTTTACCTATGATTTTGATCACTGCTTTAATTAAATAATATTTTTTCAAATTTTATTAAAAATACTATTTGATTGAATACAAGTAAAACTTATATCCTTGGTGATTTAGTTGTAAACAAAGGCCTTAACTTGAACACAGATTTTCAAACTCCCTTCAGCTATCTGCTCTATCTCATACACATGACCGCAAACATGTGAAAAAGCTAAATGATCATCAATATACATAATTCATGTTGAAGCTGTGTGGGAGATGATGATCTGTACTAACTGATGAGTGCTGATTTGGCATCTAATGTATATGTTGAAGATCATTTATCTCTTACACATGTATGTTGCCATGTGTATTGGTTATACATGATATATCAGGTAGCTGAAAGGAATTTGAAAGTCTGTGATGAAGTCTCTTATGTTTACAAAAATACTATTATAAAATAATTATGTCTGTAAATGGATATTTTTATTCATTTAATGTGAGATATACTCTATCCACAAATTTATATTTTTGCATTTTTAGGCGCATACTCTCGAGGTTCACAGTCTTAATAAAATATTACTTGTGTAATGTATATGTGCTTAATAAATTTATAATTACAACTTTAAATTATTGTAATAGATTTCTAACTATAAGATCTTCCCATTAACTCATTATAAATCAAAAGATTTTGTGAATACTAATGTGTAATAGTAATTGTGGACTTAATCAGTGAAATATTGAATAGCTTCATGCTCTCTGATCTAAATGCTTTAGTTTTGCCTATTCATGTAGAAGGTAGGTTGAAGTAGAGAGTGGTTCCACTCTATTCTTCCAAAGTTGTAAGCTTGTGTTTAAGACCTGTAAAGATCCGTACCTTCACATTTTATGTGCATATTCTTGAGGTTCACTGCCTTAATAAAATATTATAGATGAAGAGTATAAGTCAGAATTTTTCTGTACTTTGGATACAGTTGCACAGCTATCAATTATTCATTACTTATTTTTAGGTTATAGTAGATGAATCTGAAATAGGTTGAACATAACATTTTCTCAAACATATGCTAAATTCAAGTAGAAATATATGTGGATTTGTTGGAAAATACCAGCTTGCATAAAAATTAAAATTGTCTATAGTTAGTATAAATTTAATTAACAAAATATGCCATTATTAATTTGGTGGCAAGTGTATATAACTAGCATATAATTATCTAGGCATAGATTTCAGTTCATAATGACTGGGTGTTTATGAATTTCAGGATGATAGCTTAGCATCAAGTTGGCAAGAAATGTTGGTTGCTGGAGTCAAGTTTATTGATGAAAATCATAAATTTGCAATGTATAACTATAAGTAAATTAACACTAATGCTTATATGATTCTAAAATAGAATGAGAGAATTATACTTAAAACCATATGTTTAATGAAAATAGAAGAAAACATACACTATTTGTGTAATAAATTATTTATTCCATCATTAGATTTTTAATGATATGGATAGTTGAAGAGTGGAGAATATTGAAACCTGTCCATTGAAATTTAAAGATTTGCTATCTTAATATAAACTGAGCATTGGTTATATATCTATATATGGGAAATTATGATATGGACTAACTGATGAATACTCGTTCAGCAAAAAATGTGTATATTGGAAATCATTTATCTTTTATGCATGTGTGTAGTCATGTGTATTAGTTGTATAAGGTGGAAATCCAGAGTTAAAATCCCTTCTAATTACATTGGATTTAGCATAAACAATATGATTGTATTTAAATATAAAATGATTATACAAAATATATTAAAATATTTATTCATATATATATATATGTAATAAATAAAGTTTGATATCTGTATTCGTTTCACAATATATGTAATATACAAATCAATATATATATATCAAAATACAGTACAATTTATATAAATTATATTCTTTTAGAAGTACTTTCGACTATACACTTTGTAGTCTTTATCAACTATATAACGTTGAATAATCAAAACGAGACAATCCTTAACAATACCCATAGTTCAATTCAGATTTCCCACAATTCTGTTATCTTAACATTTGATGACTGGCGATTCATTAACATTTTACGATTTCTTGAAATCAACATAGCCTCTTTTATTTTACGTTTATTATGACAACGTTCAATTTGAATAATTTTCATATTTTTATAATCAAATTTAAATCCATATTGACAAGATTTATTATGATCAAATATAACAGATGATGAAGGTTTATTTACATCTGTTCCATATTGATTCTCTTTTTGAATTCTATTATATAAAAGCATATGTTCTTTTATTCTCTTCTCAAATGTACACTTAGATTCACCAATGTATTGTACGCCGCATCCACATATCAATCTATATATAATAGAATTTTGATTAAACTTTGAATTTTGAATTTTAGAATTATTAAGCAATCTATTTATGTTATTTGTAGAGAAAAAGCAATATGACACAAACCATTATAAATTTTCCTAATAAACTTGACCTGCTCATCTGATATAAATGGCATTGAAATCCATTTCATTTTGATATTTTTATTTTTAATTTTATTATAGTGTTGATTTCTTTTAAATCCTTTAATAATATTAGCAATAGCATTTTTATAATAACCAATTTTTAACAAGTCATTAACAAATAAATGTACATTTTTAATTTTATCACTAGAACATTTGCATAATTTTTCATTTCGAAATAAGAATGATTTCAATCCATATGAATCACATGTACCTATGAATCACATGTACCTATGTGTCATAAGCTGTCTGGATTGAAATCATTCTTATTTCGAAATGAAAAATTATGCAAATATTTTAGTGATAAAATTAAAAATGTACATTTATTTGTTAATGACTTGTTGAAAATTGGTTATTATAAAAATGCTATTGCTAATATTATTAAAGGATTTAAAAGAAATCAACACTATAATAAAATTAAAAATAAAAATATCAAAATGAAATGGATTTCAATGCCATTTATATCAGATGAGCAGGTCAAGTTTATTAGGAAAATTTATAATGGTTTGTGTCATATTGTTTTTTCTCTACAAATAACATAAATAGATTGCTTAATAATTCTAAAATTCAAAATTCAAAGTTTAATCAAAATTCTATTATATATAGATTGATATGTGGATGCGGCGTACAATACATTGGTGAATCTAAGTGTACATTTGAGAAGAGAATAAAAGAACATATGCTTTTATATAATAGAATTCAAAAAGAGAATCAATATGGAACAGATGTAAATAAACCTTCATCATCTGTTATATTTGATCATAATAAATCTTGTCAATATGGATTTAAATTTGATTATAAAAATATGAAAATTATTCAAATTGAACGTTGTCATAATAAACGTAAAATAAAAAAAGGCTATGTTGATTTCAAGAAATCGTCAAATGTTAATGAATCGCCAGTCATCAAATGTTAAGATAACAGAATTGTGGGAAATCTGAATTGAACTATGGGTATTGTTAAGGGTTGTCTCGTTTTGATTATTCAACGTTATATAGTTGATAAAGACTACAAAGTGTATAGTCGAAAGTACTTCTAAAAGAATATAATTTATATAAATTGTACTGTATTTTGATATATATATATATATATATATATATTATATATATATATATATATTGTAGATATATATATAGTATTCAATTATTAAAAAAAAAAAAAAAATTTTTTTTATTCTTTTATACATACAGAGATTTATATGTATAGATTTATTATTATGAATAAGCAGTTCTTTTTGTGATTTATTATATAATATTTTTTTTTATTAAATAATATGTGTTAAATTTATTTAACTTTCATTTTGTTAAAATAGAGTAAATCAGAAAAGTGTGAAATAAGGCAATTAAGATTGTTAGATAAGGAGATAAAAAAATGTACACGTGTGAAACAATGAATAGATCTGTACAAACACAAAGATGCTTTTACACTTATTCCTGATGGCTATAGATTCCAGGTTTGTTGTTATCTGTATCTTAAGATTATTTTTACAAAAGAGGTGCTTTGATGTAGATAACGATAGCGATCAATTTTAAGTCTTTATTGATTGTGACCGACGTCAAACTTGTGAAGCTTTGATTTTTTTTTAAGATAAAGATTTCCAGATGTTTTTTTTTTCTTTGGTTGAAATTCGCGATATAAATGATTAAAACAATTTTTTTAATCAGTCAGTCTTAAATTTTTTTAGAGAGATGATCAGTCAGTCTTAAATTTTTTTAGAGAGATGATCAGTCAGTCTTAAATTTTTTTAGAGAGATGATCAGTTAGTCTTAAATTTTTTTAGAGAGATGATGAGTTAGTCATTAATTTTTTTAGAGTGAGAGTCACTCAAATTATTATTATTATTTTGAGACTCAACTCAGTCGGTCCTTCCTTGTTATTATTCTTAAGCAGAAATGTAAGCTCGGATTTTTTTTTAAAAGAGAGTGAACGCTTTAATTTTTTTTTTCTCACTCTTTGAAAGTTGAAAAAAAAAGAGCAAATGAAATGTGCGTTTATATAAAGCAATTTCCAGCAATATTAAAGAAGAGGAGAGAAATGGAACAAGATTGAATTTATTAGAAGTTAGTAATAATTATATAAAAAATGATATTAACATATTTGGTTATGCATAATACTATGCCTCTGCATTGCTAAACCATTTTTTCTGCTTCCTGGTTAATACAGAATGAGTCAAAATCGCTGATCTGTCTATGAAGTCATGTATCCAGTAATAACCAACAAAATGATAGATTTTGAAGCCAACCACACAAGCTATATGGAATGCTTTGTTTCTAGTTCCTGGCTTATTAAAAGCTCATTACCTTCGAATGAATGGAGAAGAGGAAATAGGAGGAAAAGAAAATCTATAACAGCCATGTAGAACCAAGTTTGAAGCCATAAATCAAATTTTTGTTGATTTACCTCAATCATCTAAAGTGTCAACAGCAATTATTTTTTTTAAAGGAGAGAGACAAGCAAATCCACCGGTACCTACTTATTCAAAGTACTTATAATAACTTTTTTTTTTAAATGGTAGAAGGAAGCCAATCAACAGTGAATAATAATGGAATTGAAGAAACAAGCAAAGTCAATTGATTCAGCATTATCTTAAAAGTATCTGCAATAACTTTCTTTTTTTGTTGTTGTTGTTGTTGTTGGTGAGCAAAGAAAAGCAGTCTGAAAATTCAAATTCAGGACATTAATAAGAAGTAAAAAGTAGACGGGTAAATATGAACTTTCTTTAACCGATTTTATTCTTTTACTTATTAAAAGTAAACCTTAATTTACTGGTCAAAGCAATTTTCTTTTTTGATACAGAAACATTAAAGACTTGTTTATCTATAGTTATTTGCAATATCTCACAACATAGCACAAACATAGTTTAAATCTTTAAACTTAAATTTTTCATTATTTTTTTTATTTTTTTTTATTATATATTGTAATGTTGAAATGTTTTTTTTTTTAATTGTTCTTCAGTTGTTAATGATAATGAGCAACCTATAGATATATGCATTTATAATGTTTTTTATTTTTATTTTATCTTGTTGCATATTAAAAATTAATATATGTATTTTATTTTCTTTCGCTATAAGGTTGCAAAAGAAAAAGATATTTTTATATATGTAATTTATGGGTATACATTTTAAACATATATGTTAACATTACCGAATGCGTGAATGTGTAACTGCTTATCCAAACACATCAAAGAATAGGTTATATATGATTAGTTTAAAATGGTAAATTGAAAAGTAGGGCATTACATTTGAATGGAAGTGAAATAACATATACAAGTTTCACCTGAAATTTATTTTATGATATGATAAGTAAGAAAAGTCTTAAATAAGCATTTATAGAATATGTATTTTTTTTCTAATATTGATTTAAGTCAGCTTATTTTGAGATATCAAGAAAAGTGACAAACCTATATATTAAGTTTATTTGCTTATACTTATATAAATTTTTATATTAATAAGCCATTTATTTAATTGTCGATTTGACTTTAAAGAAGGAAAGAAAGAGTAGTAGTGTTAATAAAATATAATTATATATCTTAATTGGTTTCCGAGTTATTATTAAGAATATTGTGTTTTGTTTTTTTTTGTCTTAATTCTATCATTTTAATTCATCATCATTGCTCGCAGTTATTAAGTATTACCATTCGTATATATTGAGCAATCACTTGCAAATATTAAGCGTCCGCAAAATAATAGGTAAACTAGAATGTTGATATTTAAGTATTTAAGGATTATGCTTGAGAATAACCAAATTTTGATAATTATAGTTCAACATAGAAAGCTAAAATTGTGTTGTGTCCATGAATTTAGATCATCCTCATCAAAGATGGATATCATGTTATTAGTTAAAAATGTTTCAAATAATACTATATAAAAGTTATGATCGCCATCAATCATCATTAATAAATTATAATCATTAAATTTAATGTTTAGCGTAATGAATATGTTTTAGTAAATAGGGGTTTATAGAAAATTGAATATTATGCAAAGAGATTCATGATGATCAATCATCACCATTAGTATTATTAAATCCCAGTATGAAATAGGATAATTTTAATAGATGCCTATAAGTTTATAAAGATGAATTTATTGTTGTGAGTTTATTGATAAGCCATGGCTGGTATCATCATCACTATTATAATCATTATTATGATATTATTATCATCATCATCATTATTACCTTTATTGTGATAAATAATCTAGTTAAATGGCCATCAATATCAATAATGGTCTTCACATGCTTGTTTGGAAGCCATTAATAGGATTATACATGTCTGTTCATCAATATACGCTAATGAGCTAGCAATGTCTATAAGAATCTTTGATCTATAGTATAAACTTTGGTAATATTGGGATCTTGTAATTTTATCAATATAGATAAAATGTAAGAATGTCATTTTTGTTCAATAGTCATCCAAGTCATGTGTAATAAATATGTACTGAATGAGTTTGAACTCAAGTACACTATAAATAGATACTTATCTAGATTGAAAACAATCTAGTGGCGCTCATGGGAAAACACATGTACTTAGCTAAACTGAATAAAGAGTGATATCATCCCTTTCCAACTTCATAATATTAGTTTTATAAAATATATTTTTTTATAAGTTGTCATGAATAGCACCTGTGTGTGCATATGACCATGAATGGTCTTATATATTTGGAAAGAAGGATAGGAAGGATTCTTTGTTAGAAGAACCTAGTATTGGAGATAAGCATAAGGCACTCCAGGAATCTCACAGTGGGTACTTTTATTCAGTTGCTATATTTAATATTATTTTTATTAGATGACAATGGCCAGTATGTTTTATTGTTCAGATGACTGCCCCAATATATAAATAAATACCAAGAATCTTTAATGCTGATATTTTCAAGTGGCACAGTGATTCTATAATTTCTTTATCTATGCTATGATGAATTAATATAGTTACAAATGGTACAGATTGGATAGGCATATATCTAATAATTAATAATTTCCCCTATCTAAATATTTATTATGGTTACAAATGTGACATATTAAAATAGTTACAAATTATAGTTACAAATACATATCTTTTATATTAATTTAATAATTACAAATACATATTTATATTAATTTATAAATATTGTTACAATATATATATATATATATATATATATATATATTGTAATGGAACCTCTAATTCAGAGCCTCACTTGGATGCTCCAAATGTAATGGAACTTAAGGTAGCCCATGTTTGGGCAAGCCAAATGTAATGGAAACTAATTGATACATTCCATTTAAATTGAAGAATGAAGAAAAACAAACTTGTTCCAATTATATTTTAATAAATTGTTTAAATTGCCCTCCCAGCTAGCTTTACATGAAACAAATCTAAAATCATACTAATCAATGAGATCTTTCATTATAATTTATCTTTTAGGTTGATGTGACTAACTAATCAAATATATATATCAAAAATAAAGGGACTTTTATTAAATTCAAATATACACATCTACTATATAAATTTATGTACCTCTAAATATGTGTATGAATAAAAATATATGTAAGTGACCTACAAATCAAGTAATAAATGAAATAAGAAATTATCCTTTATTAAGTCGTAAATTTAATTAATTTACTAATAACTTTGGCATTAAGAAAATAAGAATAATATAGTATCGATCTTTAAATAATTACAAAGGCATTATTTATAAAAATAAATAGCACATCTTTATTTTATGTTATCGTTTGACTTTAAATAATATTAATGTTTCAATATTAATATAAACAATAAATATATAAAGACATATTTCTGCCTAATAGTTATAATATAAAGATACTAATTAATATATAGTACCTCAACTTATAAATTATATTTTCAGATTTTAAAATTATTTAAATATTTATCTTAAACATCATCTGTTATACGTTTAATGTTATAATAAAACAAGACGCTTAAATTGATCATTCACAAACGTTACATTTTACAATGAAAAATAAAATAAACAAAAAAAAAAATATATCAATCTCAAAAATATATATCCACACATCACACACATATATATATAAAATTATTAAATACCTTTTTAAAAGTTCACTTAGTTAATTGTCCTTTTTAAGAATTAATTTAGTCCATGAGTTTTTTCATCTGTATATTTTTTTATTTTATTTTTAGAATGCATTCTATAAAAGAACGACGAAACGATTTCATTAAAGAAGATTATTAATTCTTGAATATATGCATATTTTATTAAAATGTTAAATCCAGTACATCAATTACAATTACTTTCAGATTAGAATTAAATTGACGATAATACATTTAAGATAGCTATACCAGCTTTTAACTCCAGACGCGATGAAATTTATACGTTGAAAATTTTAGTTGTTCCATTGAAAAATTGCTTTAGAATATATGAAAGCGATGATGATGATGCAGCCCTAGCTGCGATATATCCTTATTACCCCGTCATAATTTATATGTTTATTACAAAATATATACGTTACTTCAGTATTTTAAAAAAAATGGTAAACTTTAAAGAAATAAAATGTAATAAAATTCTATCCTTCAGTTGTTTGTTCTATATCCCATTTTTTAATAAGCAATAATCCTAATAATGGCTTCCTTATTATTGTCGCGTGGTTCCATGCCAGCAGATGCTATTTTAAAACTCATGTTATATATATGTGTTCTCTTTTACAACAATTAACATCAAAATAAAAATAAAATATCAAGTATACATATAAAAAGTATCAAATCGAAAATTTAACATCTTTTAAAATATACATAAATAATTATTTATTACATTTAGTAATCATTGCAAATAAAATACTTTTTTTTTTTTATTATCAACAATTTATATGTCCTTATTTATTTCAATAATTAAATATTTATAATGATGTACTATCAATATATATAAATAAAATAATAACTTCAAATAATAACTATATTTAATAAACATAAAAGAAAAATTTAAATATTTCATATGTAAACTTCAACTTAAAGAGATTTTTTTTTAATAACAAATAACAAATTTTTAAAATATAAATATCGACCTATTGATATTTACAATTCCCTCAAATCCACCGAAAAAAAAAATGTCTTTGCAAATAATTAATTAATTATGAAATATCGAAAAACTTCTCAAATTTGTAATCTTTCTAAGGACTAACATGGTTTAAAGAATATTATTTTTCTTATTAATAACCACATTCATTTATTTATATCTATCTCTCAGATCATCTAGATATTTATCCAAGTTTTCTTAAAAAAAAAATAATAATAATCAAAAGTGCCTTTTCAATTCTTCCTGTAAAGAATTTCCAGTATGTTAAACTTTGTGAAAAAGTTTGCCCTAATTTACAAGATTTTCATATAGCATTTTGGTATAACTCAATCGCTTTTGAATAATTTTGAGATAAGTATCTAAAGATTTTACTATGAACTCCTTAGATTCTACATCTATATCCTTTACATAAATAGTAACTTGATCATAAGCACTAACATAACTCTTAACTTTATCAATAATAGTTGCTATTTTATCAGATAATCTTACTTTTCCTTTGACTATCTTGATAAACATCATCGACTTGAGTAAGTCTTTATTTTACTTATTCTAGGTTCAATTAAAAAAAACAATTCTCTGGATAATTTTGAATGGTATTCATTCAAATTTTCTAAATAATCCTTTAAAAATCGCAAATCAGTGTGATATAATTTCAACATTAAAGAACTCTTGAAAATCATTTTGTTTTACAACAATAACATTATTATATTAATTATTTTCAGTTTAACTTTAGGTTTACTCAAATTTCTTTCCTTAGTTATATTTTCTTGAAGAAAATCAATATTATTTATCTTTCCATCTATAACTTTAAGTTTAACTTTAGCTTTTCCAATATCTTTCATAAAATCTATACTTCTTTTAAGATAATTTATTTTAAACTTATCTCTACTCATTTCTTTGAATTTTACTTTAATTTTCTTCATATTTTTACTGGTATAAATTATCTCAAGAAAATCTATTTTAATTTTCTCCTTACTTCTGAATTTAAGTTTTATTTTGACTTTGCCTAAATCTCCATTTGGATCAATTTCTACTTCCATAAAATTTACATTACATATTATATTGTTAATTCTTGTAAAGAATATTTCTTTGTAAATATTAATTTTTGTATAAACGTTTCCACAATTAATGGTACATTTTTGAATTAGATTTTGCATTTTATCTTTAAATTTATTACTGGTATTATCCGTAATCTTTAGTAATTTTTCACCTAAAGAATTTAATTTTATTTCTACAGATTCATCAATTCTTTTATCCTTACTATAGTATTCATCAAAAATTTTAGGTTTCTTTATAGTCTTTCTTTCAACTACTTCTTCAAACAACTTACTCTCTCTTACATTATCATTATAAATTAATTCAAAAGACTCTTGAGGTTCTTTTAAAATTTTACCATATAATTCATTATCTTTATCAACTTTTGTGTCTATACTCGTAACACTATCATCTACCAGAGTTTTTGATGCAACTTTTAATTCTTTAGAAAGATCATCAGCATTGGTTTTCAACCCAGCTTTAAATTCATCAGAGTTGCTTGTTAATGCGTTCATCAGTTTCTCATGATTGGTTTTTATCTCAGCTCTAAGATCATCATATTTAGACTCTAGCTTCTGGGAAAGTTCATCATATTTGGTATTTAATCTAGATTCAAATTTTTCCATAAAATCTCTTAAGTCAAAATCACCACTAACTGGCATTTTATTACTATGGTTATCCATTATTATTAATAATACAATATTATATACTCATAAAATAAAATCTAAGATATATATATATTTATTTCTATATAGTAATTATCACAGATCAAGGGCTCACCATCTCCAATCATTATTCCAACAAGCAATTTTTTAACTAAAAATACAAGCCTTTTTAATCTTATAATATATAATAGCTATCTGACAATCTAAATTTTACTTATTTAAACTCATGAACTTCTTGGCTAAAAAAAAAAAAAATCTCATCTATCACCATAATATCAACAAATTTCTCTAAAATATATATATGCAGAAAGTAACAACTGATATCACTAAATAACATTTATTTATATTTAATGATAATAAATATTCTACACTTATACTATATTAAAATGTGGATACTTCATATCAAATTCAATATAACCTTGAAATATTTAAACTACAACTAAATGTTCACATGCCTTAAAATAACTAATTTGATAATATAGTGAGACAACTTTCTCATTCAAAATAATGGTAGTTAAATATAAAATACTTAAATCGATACCTATAAATTTTCTGGACTTTAATACTTAATACCATTTTATACATATAAAAAAAAAAATATTCACTTCACTTATTATTAACTTTTGTGCTCGAAATATTTTACTAAAATTGTACTAATGCAGTTTACTACTAACAAATATTCACTAATTGAATTTCATGTTTAAAAGTCACTTACAAAGAAAAAAAAAAAATATTAATGTACTTGTTTTCAAACCCTAATTGATAATCAATGTAATAGATTATTTGTTACAAACAATAATCAATTAATTTAGTCCCTAAGTTTGGTGTTATATATTTAAGTTATATACTTATCTATTCCTCCAAAGATCCGACAGATATTGACAACCAAAAGATTGATTAGCACTTCACAACTTTGATGTAGATAAAAGAATTCAATCATTACTCCCAAAGCATACAATGTTTCATGAACACTTAGATGACTATCACATTTCATTCTATCCTATCTACTACAACCCATAATAATTTTTCTTAGAACACCATTACACTACCCTGCTTATATTTAAGTCTTAGGGGCTATTATTTATAAATATTTCCTTGCTCATCTTTGGGAGACTTAGAGGCAAATATTATACATACATTAAAATAATTATATCTTACTCTCTCTGGAGTTTTAAAGATAAAATCATGGCAGGACTACTGTTAACTGCTTCATGATAAATAATAATAAACATCAAGATTTGGGTTGGAACAATGAATGAGACTAATCAATCACAAGTGACATGAATGCATCACATCCTCAAGACAATGACAATACTCCCCACTCAACATCAATACCTGCAACAGAACCAACCAAACTCCAACAATCAAATATCCCATCCGACCTTCAAAATTATAGATTTTCTACAACTCAAACTTTCCAAATATGTACAAAATTATTATACTATAATTCAACACCATCAATATACTTTTTAAATTGAAATTAAACTGCTTCATGACTATATTTATCTTTCATCACTAAAAAAAAAAATACAATAATATTAACCATTACCATCTAAACATAAGGCTAAAATATTTCCATTTATATATAAAAAATTAAACATACAAAAATGCTTCTCTTTTTTAAAAACTATAAATCTCATATTAATATATATACTAGACATCTTAATCTCAAGTATGTGGGGTATTTCAAGCCCTAATTAGCTTATTTCTAGCCCTAGTTGTTGCGCCAAATGTAATGGAAACGTATAATTCAGATCCTCACTTGGATGCTCCAAATGTAATGGAACTTAAGGTAGCCCACGATTGGGCAAGTTAAATGTAATGGATCGTACTTGCTACATTCCATTTAAATTGAAGAATGAAGAAAAATAAACTTGTTCCAATTATATTTTAATAAATTGTTTAAATTGCCCTCCCAGCTAGCTTTGCATGAAACAAATCTAAAATCATACTAATCAATGAGATCTTTCATTATAATTTATCTTTTAGGTTGATGTGACTAACTAATCAAATATATATATCAAAAATAAAGGGACTTTTATTAAATTCAAATATACACATCTACTATATAAATTTATGTACCTCTAAATATGTGTATAAATAAAAATATATGTAAGTGACCTACAAATCAAGTAATAAATGAAATAAGAAATTATCCTTTATTAAGTCGTAAATTTAATTAATTTACTAATAACTTTGGCATTAAGAAAATAAGAATAATATAGTATCAATCTTTAAATAATTACAAAGGCATTATTTATAAAAATAAATAGCACATCTTTATTTTATGTTATCGTTTGACTTTAAATAATATTAATGTTTCAATATTAATATAAACAATAAATATATAAAGACATATTTCTGCCTAATAGTTATAATATAAAGATACTAATTAATATATAGTACCTCAACTTATAAATTATATTTTCAGGTTTTAAAATTATTTAAATATTTATCTTAAACATCATCTGTTATACGTTTAATGTTATAATAAAACAAGACGCTTAAATTGATCATTCACAAACGTTACATTTTACAATGAAAAATAAAATAAACAAAAAAAAAATATATCAATCTCAAAATATATATATCCACACATCACACACATATATATAAAATTATTAAATACCTTTTTAAAAGTTCACTTAGTTAATTGTCCTTTTTAAGAATTAATTTAGTCCATGAGTTTTTTCATCTGTATATATTTTTTTTTAATTTTAGAATGCATTCTATAAAAGACGACGAAACGATTTCATTAAAGAAGATTATTAATTCTTAAATATATGCATATTTTATTAAAATGTTAAATCCAGTACATCAATTACAATTACTTTCAGATTAGAATTAAATTGACGATAATACATTTAAGATAGCTATACCAGCTTTTAACTCCAGACGCGATGAAATTTATACGTTGAAAATTTTAGTTGTTCCATTGAAAAATTGCTTTAGAATATATGAAAGCGATGATGATGATGCAGCCCTAGCTGCGATATATCCTTATTACCCCGTCATAATTTATATGTTTATCACAAAATATATACGTTACTTCAGTATTTTTAAAAAAAATGGTAAACTTTAAAGAAATAAAATGTAATAAAATTCTATCCTTCAGTTGTTTGTTCTATATCCTATTTTTTAATAAGCAATAATCCTAATAATGGCTTCCTTATTATTGTCGCGTGGTTCCATGCCAGCAAATGCTATTTTAAAACTCATGTTATATATATGTGTTCTCTTTTACAACAATTAACATCAAAATAAAAATAAAATATCAAGTATACATATAAAAAGTATCAAATCGAAAATTTAACATCTTTTAAAATATACATAAATAATTATTTATTACATTTAGTAATCATTGCAAATAAAATACTTTTTTCTTTTTTATCAACAATTTATATGTCCTTATTTATTTCAATAATTAAATATTTATAATGATGTACTATCAATATATATAAATAAAATAATAACTTCAAATAATAACTATATTTAATAAACATAAAAGAAAAATTTAAATATTTCATATGTAAACTTCAACTTAAAGAGATTTTTTTTTAATAACAAATAACAAATTTTTAAAATATAAATATCGACCTATTGATATTTACAATATATATATATATATGTGAAAATATATATTTATGAAGAGTATATTTAAATGTAATTTCAATTGTATATAAAAAGTAATAATACAAAATATAACACTGACAATAAATTATGAAAATTCAAAAAATAATTATAAAAGTTGTATCAATAGGATATGAATCTAAAACGAATATCTTGCTTACATTGCTAAATTTGTAACAACACTGCCAATTCATTTGATGACTATCTCAATCACATGTACTTTCATTTATATATACCTATTTTCTTATTATTGCGAATCGTTAAAATTTTGATATAGATAACATTTTTGTCGATATATTAACCAGCCTCCATAACTCCCCATTCTTTTTAAATTCTTATAAATAAAGATACAATAAAAGACAAATGACATTTTTATCCTAACATGTTTTAAAAACATATTTTGCTAGAATTTTTTTTTCTTATGTCAAATGCATCGACCCGAAGTGAACCCGGGCCAGCTGTTTGGAAGGCAGCTATGCTAACCACTAGGCCATCAATAATTTTTTTAAAACAAAAAATATTGAGAATAGCATTGCATTTAGCAAGTACGTTTACCGTCTTATATTCATTTTTTTGCTACTAAATTTAACCAAAGACGTATGGGTTTATGAACTTAATTTTCAAAAAATTGGGCTATGCTACCTGTATTAATACATATAAGTAATCTACTTCGGCTATAACTATTTTATTTTTATTTGTAACATTTTTTTCTTTACTTGTGCATATATATAAATGAATGTGCGTTTGTGCGTCTCCTCCTAATGTATTTAAATTTACAGGTATTTTAGAATAAAGTACATATATAAATATAAAAATTATCATGTTATAATATAAAAAAATTAAAAATAAATTAGGTAGATAAAAGGTTATTTTTTTCTATTATTACGACGTCATTTTTTGACTAAACACTCTATGTTTTAAGTTCACTATATGTCACACTTTGTAGCCATTCTAATTTTTAGTATTATGCTTTTTCCATGATTATATACCTAATTTGTCACCTTATCAATCACATATTGAGAAAAAAAAGCAAGCGAAAGACCAAGGTTATAATAATTCAAATGGGAAACAGCAAATTATTTTTTTCCTTTTTTGAGTAACTGTAAAAAAAAAATTATTGTTCTATAAAATTACAGTCAATGATACACAAGCTATAATATTTGAAAAAAGTCAGACGAAATGTGTTTCAACTATCACTTTTCCTGTAAATTTCTTTTGCTTTATTTAACAATGAAGTAGATTGTCTTCGACATTGAAATAATAAAAATCTATACGATAAAATAATCTCGAACTCAGTCTATTATTCAATAATATAAATATAGAGGACGCTACATAACAGTCTTTAAAAAATAATTCTGTAGCTGCTCTTTAAATAATTTTACTCATTATTAATATTTTTTTAGACTTAGTAAATTAACTAAATCACTGTATTTGAATTAAATTGAATATATTTTATTTATATATTCAATGCATGTTTAAAGCAAATAATATTGCAGTTCAATATAAACTGTGTAATTAAAATTAAAGAAACTTTCATAATAACTATGAAGCCGCACTAAAATCTTTTGCAAAACTTTATGGAATATTCATTGCAGAAACAATTAAGAAATTTAATAAAAATGTATAGATTAAAAAACTGAATATTTTTTCAGAAATAGGAAAACAAACAACAACAGTTTTAAAAAGTAATTGTATAAGCATATTAGAAGTGTCTTAAAGTTATTATGTATCCATGACTACATTTTTTTTCTCGGTAAAGTTCATGTCCTAAATTTTTTCTATGTATTCAATTGAAAAACATACCTATTTCAGCTTATACAAAATATATATTTTTTTTAAATGTCTCAGAATAAATGTGACATTATTTTAATGTGTGTGTTATAAAGATGTTATTTGCAATGATATCTGTACATACATATATATTAGGAATGGATTTTGTGTTGGGGTTAGTATTACCACATTCATAAGGCATGTTCACGATTTAAGTCTAAGTTTTAAAGTTCAAATTTAAATGAGAACGCTTGATTTATTTTTGTTTTAATTTCACATACTTCTTTGTGTGTTTTTTTTTATTAAAAAAACAAACCATATAGGCAATTAAATTACTTATTCAATTATTAATTTATGAAAACAAAATTATTTACTCTTAATTAAAAGGGTAAGATCCGATGGTATGGCATATTAATTTTTTAATCCATATAGTATGATAAAAATTAAAATACTAAAAAAAAAAAAAAAAATGTTTTTCGTGTTTGTGTGTGCGTTTCATTTACAAAATTGGTTTATTGTGATCATTGTTTTAGTATATAAATGTAGATGTTTTATTCACTAAACATATATTATTATAATAATTATATTACAAATCATGCCTCGCAAGTTTACAGATGAAAGGTCAAATTTTCTCTGAAAATATCTTCACATGCATAAAAATTATTTTTTCAATTATCACATTTGCTTTTTCTTATAGGATGAGTTGAATTTAAAGAAATATTATTTATGTATAGTAATTAATATTATTTTTTAAAAGTTAATGAAGAAGATTTTAAAACATCTATAATGAGCAAGAATGGTAAAATCATTACATCACTACTCAGTTATCTTCATAATTTTGGCAACCTATTTGGATATCCACCAACCAAGAGAACAAGCTGGATTTAAAAGTGGTTTTAGTACAATAGATCATATCCAGGTATTGAGAGAAGTCATAGAAAGGACAAATGAATATGAGTTGTCATTATGTTTTGGATTTGTAGATTATGAAAAGGCATTCAATTCTATACACATTTCTTCAGTGATTAAAGCATTGGATCATCAAGGTATAGATCCAGGATATTGTCATATTTTAAAGAATATTTATAAAAATGCAACAGCAACAATTAGATTACATAATGATACTGGAAAAATCAACATTGAGAAAGGTGTAAGACAAGGTGACTCCATATCTCCAAAACTTTTTACAGCAGTGCTGCAAGAAGTATTTTGTGGATTAAAATGGGAAACTAAAGGAATGAAAGTAAATGGAGAGTATTTAAGTCATTTAGATTTTGCAGATGATGTAGTTGTTTTTGCAAATAATGTTTCAGAGCTGCAGGAAATGTTGCAGGAGTTAGCAGATGAAAGTAGAAAAGTAGGACTAAAGATAAATATTAAAAAGACTAAAGTAATGTTTAATCGATTTGCTCAAAATATGAAAATAAAGATTGATTATGAAGAATTAGAAGAAGTTAACAGTTACAAATACCTTAGTCAGATTATTAATACAGATGGAAACATAATGGAGGAAATTAATCATAAAATTAAACTTGTTTGGAGTGCTTTTGGTAGAAATAACTTGATACTAAAAGGAAATATGCCTATGTGTTTGAAAAGAATGGTTTTTTAGCAAATGTGTTTTACCAGTTCTTACTTATGGATCTGAGATTTGGACACTTAATAGAAGAGCAATACAGAGACTTCAGACCACTCAAAGGAGTATGGAGAGATGTATGTTGGGAGTAACAAGAAGAGATCGAAAATGCTATGTATGGGTAAGACAACAAACAGGTGTTACTGACCTTATTGCAAAAATTAAAAGATTGAAATGGAGTTGGGCTGGACATATTGCTAGAAGAAATGATAATAGATGGACAATTGACATTTTAAACTGGATTCCAAGAGATTTTAAAAGACCCAGAAAGAGACCACATGTGAGATGGATGGATGAAATAAGAAATAGTGCAGGGGTGTTATGGAAAAGAGAAGCTAAAGATCGGAGAAGATGGATTAAACTTGAAGAGACCTTCATCCTGCAGTGGATTGATAATGGGTGATGATGATGATATTCTAATACAATAATGTGTTATTGATTGATGACATAGATATAATTTATAAAGTTTTATGGATGTGAGAATTTGATTTTTATTTTCTCTTATGTTGACCTATATGGATTCTTTTTATTTTTACAGAGATATAAATTTTCAAAAGAAACATTATTTTTTTACAAGTTACTTACTGCTGTATGCTTGAAATAACTGACACTATATGCTACAAATTGAAGATTTATATAATGCTTTTTAACAGCTAATTATAGTTATATCCGATACCACCAAGTTCTCTAGCACACATAAAATGATTTAGATTGGGTTTAAACTCCAATATGACTTAAAGTCTACTTTTTTGTTTTGGGTTGCAAAATGTATACTACAAAATAAAACAAAATTATTTATTAAAATTATATGAAAAATAGTTAACTATTATAGTATTAGGTTTCATGTTTACTTGATTATTTTTTCATGCACTTTTCCTTTAGTCTCGTAATTATCGCTTATTTCCATATAGGTTGAACATTTAAACATGCAAAAAAAGATTAGTTGAACAAATACAACAATAGGTTTATTACATACAAGATACATAGAGTTTGACTCATAAGTTAATTTGAAATTCACTTACAAAATTCTAATATTTTTCCAAATGATTACTTTTATTCTTATCTCAGTTTTCACAACCCTTAGATTTAAATGTGCTTGACTTCTCATGCTACATTGCTTATATATTATAATGGTCTACAGAACTTCCCTAACCTAATCTGCCATACTAGGTGCTACCACACCATTTGAACCTGGAAAATTTATATAGTAGGCAGATACACACAAGAGAGATTACTGTTTTATCAAACCAAAAGCACGGGTCACCAGCTTAGAAAAAAGCTGAGCTTAAATATTACTCTGCATGTTAAAATTTCTAATTTTTTAATTTAAAATATTAACTCATTAACAGTTAGGTTAAAGTAATCTTCAGCACAGTTTTAACATGCTCTAACACTGGCAACTTTTACCTTATTTAATTTTGTTTTTTGTATCACTAATTGGCAGTGGATTGTTCCTGCTTGTTTGTGAAATTTATTAATGATCATGGGGTAGATGTTCATTCCTTCCCACCATGATTTGTTATTTCTCTAATGATATCATGCTACCAACATAAATTCATGTTAGCATGGTTGTGTTATACTAATAATCTCATTTTGCATTGGTCACATCAGTATATCACTAAGCTAGCATTAGTTTAAATGTGAGATTTTAGCCTAAGGTTAAAAAGGATTGCGTTGGTTATTGCATAATCTATGTAGCATATTCACACATAGTGATATATTAAATTTGTATTAAATCTATTTAATGTCCCCATCTCTGTATATAATTCAAATCAAATATATTTAGTTAATTTAATTTTCATATTTTTTTTTCTTTTAATGTGTATGTGCATTATAATAAAATGTTTTTTTTAATTACTTTTGGCATTAACTCATTTTTATATTTTATTAATAACATTATTTTACATTATCATTACTAATATTAGAGAAATATACATAACACTAAATGGAAAAGTGTCTCTACCTTTTAATCCTCATCAATCAATACCACAAGGGAATCAAGTCTCCAATTAGTAATTGCTATTCATCAAGTCTCCAATTAGTAATTGCTATTCATCATGTACATAAATCCACTGCTTAATAACATTGAAAATGGCTCCCATGGTTCTATATACCTATACCTGGTTGTAATTTAGCCTGCATAGTTTGCATAGATGATATAATAGTTTGTCTAATATGTAAAAAAACAAATACAATGTTAACTGATATATTACATGAATACACTTGCACCTATAAATTAGAATGTAATGTTGATAAAATGTGCATGGGGTATATATACAGACAAAACACATACAAATGTATTTCAGGTAAACCTACAGCCTAATTAGGATTCTTTTTTTACTAAAGTTACATAGCTATGTAAAGCCAAATACAAAACAAACAATTTAAACAACAGAATGAAACATATCCTCCATCTTAAAGGAATATCATTGAATAAGTATCACTTATAAACATGCTGATTATTACAAAAAAATACTTACTATACACCAATTATAATCTTCACAAATTCTTTTACATCACTATGTAAAAAGCTTTCATGGGAAAGAAAAAATAGTGGCCATCTTATTCAGCCAATCACAGTGTCGATCAACCTAAATGAATTAAAACTACATTCTATTCTTGTATTTACAATACAAAAACTATTAAACTTTTATCATCCATGACTCTTAAAATAATACCTACTGACAAACCTCATCCATACATAAAATATCAGAATACAATCTTAGAACCTATTAAATTGATATCTAACCCTACCATAATGTTGCCGCAAGACAAATAGTGCTACTAAAATACATTTCTATTTCTAACACAAACACAAATTTATAACTTAGATTTGCCAATTCAAGGCATTAATAATAAGCTGTTAATATGGACATTTAAGTATTGAATATTCAAGCCCAAATTTTTTGATTTTTCTACTCAAAATGAATGTGGTTATTACTAACATTATATTTCATGAGATATAACAAAAACATATGTAACATTGACACTCTATGTGAGTTATGCCACAGATCAGAAGAGAATAAAAAACATATATTCTTTGAGTGTAATAGCCTACAATACACTTTATCTGATATTTGAAAATTTTATCAGAAAAACAATGCCATTATAAGTTCAATTATAGAGACATTTTCAAATGCCTGTTTCACAGAAGAAGTACAACATTTATACTATATGCATTATGATGCACTAGGTTCATTAATATTTACAATAGTAATGTAAGAAATTTAACACATTTAAAAAACAAATTAGAGACAATGAAACAGAGACAAAACATCCCATCAGACATTTTTCACTGCCACTTGGTCACTTGTCTATCAGTGCTCTAAACTCTAGTGAAATATATTTTCTGTTTCCTATTTTATTGTAAATGTTTTAATAAGAGTATAATTCACTGAATGCTATTGAAAATTCACATTGTGGTATTCTTTTATTAGTTTAAAAATATCAGTTTTCTTTTAAATTCATATATATATAGTGACAGAATGGGTTCGAACACAGTCACAAATAAATTATTTAATCGGTAGACATATATAGATGTAGATATATATATATAATATTTAATTTTGTTTATTACATGGTACAAATACATAAACATGAGGGGACTCTGTCATTTTAAATGATATATATGTGTGTGTGTGACAAATGCGTGTATAAATGAATTAAGTAGTGAAAAGAGAGAAACAAGATTTTTTGTTTCACGTTGAAAAAACTAGAGTTTTCCGGCAGAATGAGATTTTATTTTTCTGTTATATTACAATAGAAGCTATGACATGAGTTTTCACACATCTAATAGATCTGGTTATTCCACATTGAAAATCGGAAATGAGTTTAAAAAAAAGCTTCTAGAACCAATGGAGGGGGCTATAAAAGCAAGCCACCCAGAATGCTTAGGATCTTTTTCCGGCAAAGCTACAACAGCGACCACCTAAACAGTTTTAATATTTAAATATATACTGGCAATTTCAAAAGACATGTTGGGGTAAGCATAACTGCATTGGATTCAGGCCCCTGATCCCAACCTGCTGCAGCTGCCTTAATAAAACCATGATGCTTCGAAACAACACATAATTCCAGTGTGGAATCAAATGAACCTCATTGGACAATGGACATAAAGATCTCAAATCATTACCTTGAATTGCCTAATTTACCTGTGGAATGGAACTATATAATAAATAAATAAAAATTGCTTCTACTACTTCCCAGGAAAGCCAGGTAAATAACTTTAATCATTGATCTTTTTAAAACTTCTTTATAAAAAGGAAATTTTGTATTTTGCAATAATCAGTGAAGATGATGTGCGAACTAACTTTATAAGATTTCTTTAAAGCTTTGTTCCATTACAGATGTAAGAAAGTAACGAGTGTTGAAAGTCACATGATACAAACTTTTCGTAGTATTGACCTTCACTACTTGAGATATGTATGAGATACCTATTAAAAGAATGACATATGATTGCGCTTTGAAATGACAGAGTGCTAAATATTATTTTTTTTATAATATTAAATAAATATATCAAGAAAGTAGACTATTGACTTAGTTTAATTGTTTATAAATCCATTGATTTAGTTTATGATTATTTTATTTATTTTTATGTTTAAAAATAAAAATAAAAGAGAACTCATAACCCCATTCGTAGCTACTCATCGCTGTGATGCCACCCAACCATGAGACTGAGCTAGCTGATGGTCAAAACCTCTCTCACATTACGTAAATAGTATTTTTGTTGGTAATATATCCACTTCGCGTAATTCTAATATCCATATAGGATTGGCACTTGGTGTCCTTCAGATGACCATAAATATATGTTGGGGATATATTACAGTTGTGAGAATAACCCATAAGTTTGAATAATAATATTTTAGGTCAAATCACTTAAGTAAATAAAAATACACAGGCATGTATATTCATACATCATGTACATATTTGGTAGTATACACCTGTCTAGTGAGAGGTAAATAGGGTTATGTTATAATGGCATCCCAACTAAAGGGCTTCAAAAAGAAATAGAGGGGAATGAAGAGAGTTATGAGATAATAGAAATATGTTAATAAAGCGAAAAGTTTTATATTTTATTGAAGAAAAAGTTGTTGAAATATATAGTTCAAATGAAGCTTTAAATAAATCAAAAAGTGTAAATTTGTTAAATGTATATCTATTAAGAAATAACCAGCTTTGTCAGTTCATAGCTGCGCAGTAGATCAAACATACGTAAACTATTAATTTTAATTTCTTTGTCTATACTGATGAGGTTTCGAGAGGTAAAGTGGCTAACAGGAAGGCAGTGGTGGGTGCTGGGATGGGGGAGTGGGTCCAAAGCATTAATCAAAGGTAAAATAAAAAAGAATAAATTTATGAAAACAAGAGCGCAAGAGAATATGGAAAAAGAGGAACAGGAAATTTGTTGGAGTGAATTTTGAAACAGCTTGAAAGTCTAGAGTTGAGATTCAGAGAGATAGAAAAAAGAATGGACAGATTAGAACAGAAAGTGGGAATCAAAGACGAGAATGATTTTAGGAAACAGGAAGGTGAAAAGACAGATATGGAGAGTGGAGATGAACAGAAGCAAGGCGTTCAAGTAAACCCTTTGGGAAAACTGGCAGCAGTAATAAGTCACACGATGGTGCAAGGGAGTATGAACCAATTCATAAAAATTCATCCATTTGCAGGTAGAATGGGGGAAGCACCAGTTGAGCATCTATGTAGTCTAGAAAAATATTTCAATATAAATCCCATGTTGGAAGAATGTAAGATAATTATCATGTGTGGCAACCTTACAGACAATGCCCAGTTGTGGTGGGATGCGCTTGGTTGACAGCCGGCTACTTTTGAAAAATATAAAAAAAGAAGTGAGAGAGATCTTTTGGTCCAAGGATAGGCAGGAGTTAATGTGCTATCAATTTACGCAAAAAAAAGTTTAAGGAAAGGTGCAATGATAGCTATTCACAATTCTTTCATAAACAGGTGGCTAGACTGCGGACATTGGATGCATTCACCATGACAGGGAGTCATATACTGCATATTATAAGACACAGCATGCCCCTGAGAGTGGAACAGATGATCTCGGGGGCAGGGAAAGCATCACTGGGAGAGATTGTGGAGCTGCTCAATGCCATTGACATGAGCTCGTATGACTACGGTGGGCATCATGAAGCAGTAAAAGAGGATGAAAGAGGGCAGAGAATGAGAGTGGATACCTTTCCAAAATAGAGAGGAACACCCAAAAAAAGAGACCACTGGAGAAGCTGAACTTCTGACCAGGAAAAAAGCAGAGAGACATATTAGACGAAATACATAAGGGTTGTATAAAAGAGCCGTACAAAATATGCAAATGTATTTGAAGGCTTTTGGAGGAAGGAGTATTGTGACAGAATGGGTTCGACCCCAGTCACAAATAAACTATTTAATCAGTAGACATATATAGATGTAGAGATATATATAATATTTAATTTTGTTTATTCCGTGGTGGTGGTTACAAATACATAAGCATGGGGGAGGGACTCTGTCATTTTAAATGATATATTTGTGTGTGTGATAAATGCATGTATAAATAAAGTAGTGAAAAGAGAGAAACAAGATTTTTTGTTTCACATTGAAAAAACTAGAGTTTTCCGGCAGAATGAGATTTCATTTTTCTGTTATATTACAATAGAAGCTACGACATGAGTTTTCACATATCTAACAGATCTGGTTATTCCACATTGAATATTGAAAGTGAGATAAAAAAAGAAGCTTCTAGAACCAATGGAGGGGGCTTTAAAAGCAAGCCACCCAGAATGCATAGGATCTTTTTTCTGGCAGAGCTACAACAGTGAACACCTAAACGATTTTAATATTTAAATATATAATGGCGATTTCAAAAGACATGTCAGGGTAAGAAAAGCTGCATCGGATTCAGGCCCCTGATCCCAACCTGCTGCAGCTGCCTCAATAAAACCATGATGCCTCGAAACAACACATAATTACAGCTTGGAATTAAATGAACCTCATCGTACAATGGACATAAAGATCTCAAATCATTACCTTGAATTGCCTAATTTACCTGTGGAATGGCACTATATAATAAATAAATAAAAATTGCTTCTACTACTTCCCGGGAAAGCCAGGTAAAAAACTTTAATCATTGATCTTTTTAAAACTTCTTTATAAAAAGGAAATTTTGCATTTTGCAATAATCAGTTAAGGTGATGTGTGAACTAACTTTATAAGATTTCTTTAAAGCTTCATTCAATTACGGACATAAGAAAGTAACGAGTGTTGAAAGTCACATGATCCAACCTTTTCGTAGTATCGATCTTCACTATTTGAGATATGTATGAGAGATCTATTAAAAGAATGATGTCGATTGCGATTTGAAATGACAGAGTGCTAAATATTATTTTTTTTATAATATTAAATAAATATATCAAGAAAGTAGAGTATTGACTTAGTTTAATTGTTTATAAATCCATTTATTTAGTTTATAATTATTTTATTTACTTTTATGTTTAAAAATAAAAATAAAAGAAAACTCATAACCCCATTCATAGCTACTCATGGCTGTGACACCACCCGACCATGAGACTGAGCTAGCTGATGGTCAAAATCTCTCTCACATTATGTAAATAGTATTCTTGTTGGTAATATATCTACTTCACGTAATTCTTATATTCAAATAGGATTGGCACTTGGTGTCCTTCGGATGACCATAAATATGTGTTGGGGATATATTACAGTTGCAAGAATTATACATAAATTTGAATACTAATATTTTAGGTCAAATCACACTAATTAAATAAAAATACACAGGCATGTTAATTGATACATATATACATATTCGGAAGTATACACCTGTCTAGTGAGAGGTAACCTAAACATTCACAGTAAAAAACAGTAATCAATATTTCTCACTGCTGTCAAGACTACCTTCGCACCTTTTAATAGCAAGAATGGAATCCATTCTTACTAATGGTCCATTGAATATATATGGACACTTAAAGCTTGCAACTTGACTACTGAGTATGAAATATTGATACATTGAAGTTTAAATAAACCTCTTTAAACATGAAATAAAAATGTCACTGTAATGCAGACAAATAAATAGTCAATTAACATATTGTACCGGACCATACTTCCTGCAGAATTCGTTTCCTAATCTTGCACTGAGCATGGAGTGACCAAGATTCAACGGGTAAAGAAATGGATATAAATTTAGCCGATTGTCTGTACTCATGTATATTGGTACTTCAAACTAAACTGATAGAAAGAGTGGATTGACAGGACTCTTCCAATTAAAAACACCCTTTAGTTGATATCTTATCCTGAATATTTAGAACAATGGCAAGAACACACCTTTGAAAAATCTAATTACAAAATAGACTTTTGTACGCCACTTCTAAAAAGGAATCAAAAAATGAATTTTTTCCCCTCCCAGAAGGATGTGCAATACCATATGTTCAGCGGAGCATAAGAATAAGATTTAACAACCCAGTAGAGCGATATCCCTTGTGGCTAGCTCAGTCACTCTACATCTAGGGTCTTCAAATGAGTAAGTTAAATGATTATAACAGGTACATGGTTGTTAAGGAAATAACACATTTTATCAATATAAATGATAATATGAAAACGAAACAAGGTTAATATTATGATTAAATATTTATTTAATCCCAAATACCCACCACTGTTTCATACTAATGATGATATAATAACAAAAATACTAAATCATTAATGATCACAAACCCATGTATATATTCGAGGCATTGAAATAGATAAAATACAAAGAAAAACAATAAATCCCTAAAGCTGTTTACAATGTTTTATAAGTAATGGAAGTGGTCTGAGCTCATTTTACTCGGTAGAAATAAATTTTAATTTGTGTGATTTGATGTACAGATGTTTTTAGATAAGAGATTTTGGGTTATAGTGGCATACACTTTTACTCAGGACATTAAAACCTTTTTATTGATAGCAAATATAATAATAAAAAGAATTATGCATACATATAGTTGCATTATGAAATATTTTTACTAATTTTATATTTTTCAACATGTCAATAAGGATTCATTAATTGAGATACTATATAGGATGCAACATGAGGTATTATGTCTATTTCCTTTTTGCCATAGATAAATTCCTATACATGTATATACGTGCAACACAATCATACACTTACTACTATTTTTAAATATAAAGTTATTAGAGGACTTACTTACAGAGAATCCATAATAGATCAATCCCTTCTTACACGCATCATGAGGTGCAGCAGTGACAAAAAAATAACTTAAAAAGGATATAAGGTTAAATACATTTTTAGATATTCAACATAAGATTTCGTATTACCGAATATTATAAGCATATGTACACATATATATACATGTATATTTATATATAATGAATTTTAGGATTAATAGCAACAAGAAAATTCTCATTGCAACCTTTGTTGAAAATACTAGAATTTGAAATAGAAAAATTGACTCAAAAGATTTAAGAAAAAGCTTTATCATTTATGCACGTAATAACCGTAAATTCAATATTTATATGTGAGACACAACTCACTCTTTTTTAAATGATTAATAATTAAAAAATAATAATAATATATTTAACCGGAAATATCAGAGTTAATTATGCCAATATCAATAAAATATTTTAAAACAAACTTATGTCGGCATCTTCATTCTTTTCCTCTGGGCTCTGAGTGGGCTTCAAGTCAACTGGCTGTGCGGTGAGTATTTCATCTATTTGGGGATAGGCAAGATGGCTTTTGTCATTATAGTGGGTGGAGGGAACTGGCATGGTCACATCTTGATGGCTTGGTACAGAGAAAGGGTGGTGCACTGGCTTGCTGTTCATTCCACAATCATTTTACTGGACTCTCTGGTAGATTGCTTCAGATCTTCCTCTGTTTGTATATGATAATAATTTTTATTAAATGTTCATTTGCTATCTTGACTGGTTCATTAAATCTTCAGAAATCATTAGTTCTTAAAAGAACTGTACAATGGATTTCTTCTTAGAAAATATCTACTGTAGTCTAGTCCATAAATTAATCTCCAAGTGGCTAGATGATTTACCAATTCTGGAGCCAAAGTAGTGAAAGATTTTCCCAGAATGACTGCCAAAGAAAGAATGAATCCCACAGCACTATCAATCCCACTAATAAGAATCAATTCAGATATCCCTCTGAGAAGAATGAATCAACCAATCCTTTTAATTTAGCTTATCACACATTCCTTTATATTTTTCCGATTAAATTCTACATTTTAAATTTGACATAATGGTTTCCATCTTGAATAAACGAGACCACTTGCTTACAAAATCAATTCAAAATATTTTTTTAAAAAGATAACAGTTTAATTATAGCATTATCAAACCTTTTGCTTTTGATCAGATTTTTGCAAATGCAATTAACATTTCTTTTGCTTATGGAATAAAATTACAATCTTTAGAAAAATAATTAAAAAAATATACAAGTATGTTGGAAAATAAAAAAGAAAATACATATAATGACATATCATAAAAAATATACAAAAAGGAAAAAAAAACACATGAGTTTATTATACAATATTTTGTATGTCAATTTCATATTACTTTAAATTGGTGTGTGTGGATATTTTAATACTCAGATCCAACTTCCATTATTAATATAGCACATTTATATATTTGTTGTGCCTAATATGTACAAATCTATATATGTATATGCTATAATATTCTTTACAGCAGATTTTGTGCAAGGCCATTTGATATTGCCTGGCACAATATATAGTAAACATGTGATATGCCTCTTGCTTTTATTAAGACATTTTTAACAGTGCAGTATATAATACTTAGTCATAAATGAAAATAAAAGATATAATAAAACTAATAACTAGAGACATAAAACTATAACATTCAATATGTAGATAAAATGGTCTCACTTAATAAGTAATATCTCATATATTTATAGTTAAATAGTTATCTAATAAAATATATTTAAAAAATATATAACTGCTATTCATATGTAATTAAAACTTAATAAAGTTTGCGGTCATAATGTAAAAAATTTATAAAAGTTAAAAGAAAGAAAGAAAGCTAGCTGAATGAATATTTTAATTTTAGTGTTGAACACTTATTGGGTTTCTAGATTGCTGATGAGTTAGGTAAAATTATTTCATTTAATCACATTCATAATTTATACTTCAGTTAAGTCTTAAAATAATTCAGTAGCATTTAGTTATTTAAAGTTGAAGTGGATTATTAAAAGAAGCTTGCTTTATACAAGATTAGCTTCACACTCTTAGGTGTGTGTGCATGCATGGGTGTATATGTTGACTTTTTAGATCTTTAATTTTATTTATTAAAATATTCAATTTATTTATTAACTTTTAAAAGTAAAATAGATAATAAAACTTGGCAATTAAAATATTTATTATTTTTAACTTCTGATAGAAACAGCAATCAAAATAAGAAAATCAGTAAATTATTACACATATTTTGTTTATTATTATTTTTTTTTAAAAAAAAAAAAACTTTATTCATGTTAAGTAGTTGATTTATTATTAACCCTAAAATTAAAACACAGAATGCTGACACGTGATATTGTTTTTTTTTTTGATATTGAAGAAAAAGTGCAGAACTGAGGGGATTGTTTTGAGTTTTCATCACGGAAGTTGTCCTAATAAGAAGTGAGAAAAAACAATGTAACTTTTATTGTTTACATTTGTTTTAAAACAAGTATAAACTATATTTTTCTTTAAAGTCTTCACATATAATGGATTGCTGAGAGAAATTAAGGTGTCAAGTTTTATGCTTTCTTTAAACTAAATGGTATAAATTTCATAATAATGTGCCTAAGTAATACTTCTAATTTAACATTCAACTCTACAAATTTTCAATAAATGAAAATGGTAATCTTAACTGAGATCATATGGAAAATAATAGACAATCGTTTTATGCTAATAAATTGCAGTTTTAGTGGCAGTAAATTTAAGACAAAGTTAAAAATAATAATAATAAAAATGTTAAGACTGTTCAAAACTAAAGTAATTTAAATAAATGTTTGGTTGTAATTATTAACTTAAAAAAAACAACAAAGTCTAAATGATAAAGAAAAAAACCATAGAGAAATTGAAAACTGTTTTCTGAAAATTAAAAATTTATTAATGAAAATTGGCATACCATTTTATTTTATGGTGGCAATAATTCTTTATTATCTACTTCTCCAGAAAGAGCAGAAAACTGTTAATAAAATATTTTTTCAATGAAACTGTGGATAACTACTAAAATTTTACAGTTTATAATAATTGTACAACATTGTCATATTCAAACTAGCTAGTTAATATTAAATTGTGTCATATAATGGATCTATATATGTTCATGTTTAAAGTAGTATATTATATTTGTGTGCTTGTCTACGATCATAGTGAAGTTGTAGCTGCTTTGTTGTTTTTTTATACAAAATAAATAAATAAGTAAATATATTGGTTTAAAAAATAGTAATGCGTCGATATTATTCCCATAGCTAACGACGTGGGACTTCACACTGTAAATTATCTGCCTACTGTTCAGGAAACTTTACTAATGAACTGAATTTATCATCATCATCATTATTGTGTTAATTTTTATTTTGTTTTAAAAAAAAGGTAATATAACAGTTATATATTTATGATTTATTTTACATGTCAAGGTATCTTACTTTACCATCTGCAATTGTCTCAAGGAGTTTACAAAAAAGTGTGTAGAGATTTTATTACACACATGTAATTTTAAATATATTGGCAAAGGGTTTTAATTTAAAATTGCCTATTCTTTGTAATCATTACAGGTGTGTTTATCAGAAGATTTAATATTTTTTCTTAATATCATTCAGAGCAGAAATTATATTTTGAATTTTTCTGAGAACAATATTATTTTGTTAACCATCTAATTAATAATATCTATTGTGTCAATCTGTCCACTGAATTTCATAAATTTTTATTATGATCATTGTTCATGTGCATATTTCTTATCTTATGCAAATATTTACAATGCTATTTTAATGTGTTTATAGTTGTTTTGACTAGTAATTTGCTGTGGGTTTCAGATAATATTTAATGTGTGGATTTAATGATGGTACAAACTATTAATCTTTATCATTAGGGATAAATTTGTATCTTGCCATTGTAAGAAATAGTTATGCTTATACCTTTAGATTTAACAAATAGTATACTATTTATGATGTTTATGGGATGGAAATGATATCCCATTATTATTATACATATTTGCCATAAGATGACAGTGTTCTAAAATATTTTATATAGCTTACTTAGTTAGATTCCATGGAAAGAATCATTTGTCTTTGGTGTGTTTTCCATTTTCTTAGGTGGTAAGACTGTGTCTTTGCCTCCACTTATGTTTGACAGATAAGCATGGAAGCCACCAGTAGTATAGTCAGGTTGTCTTGCTCTAAAAAGCTTATGTAGTGATGTTGTCCTTCATGTGCTATTTAAAAGATTAGATTGACCACCACAGAAGATGTAGACTATTGTATTTATAAAAGTTATGGCAATGATAGCTCGTTATTGAGATAGTAATTTCCAGTGCTTTGGTTGGTCATAATAATATCCATGTGCTACTAAGCTCTGCCAGTAGAATACAAGTAAATCCACAATATTTAATAATTTAATTCCTCAATTTAAAGCATAGCATGATAGGAATACACAGACACAATGCTATTTATATAAGTCATATGGAGCAATTCGATGAGGGGTTTTGTAAGTTTCATAAATTTTTAAATTTAATAATATTATGTGGACATTAAATAAGTTAACTATCAACGTATATGTGACTTTTGATGAATGCTTTTTATTTACCATTTAGTTTTAAATTAACATAGTGTGAGGTATTTGTAATGTAATGGTGGCAGTTATCATCATCATATTAGCCAGCTAATTTAGAAGCATCATTAGAATATATTGAAATTAATTTTCATAATTTTGTTATATTATTTTAATAGTGAGATATCATAAAGGTGCTAAGATATAAAATATATGGAAAATATTAATTAGCTTATGGTGCAACCTAGCCAACTATTATAATTATTATTTTCAAGTTCATTAATATTTCTTTAATGCCTTAGTTGAGGTAGAATAAATTGTGATTTCAAATAAATATTTAGCCAGGAATCATAATCATTTATGATCATAAGTTTATTGTGCAATTTTGAAAACCAAGAAGCAATAGTTTTGACATAAAATGAACTTAAATTATTGACTCCTCAGAGTTAAAATGGAAAGGATCTAGTAGCTATGATGTGTAAGCTGTGATTAAATTTATCATCATCATCATTATCAACCATTGTCAATCCACTGCACAATGAAGGTCTCTCCAAGTTTAATCCATCTTCTCCAATCTTTAGCTTCTCTTCTCCATATCACCCCTGCACACTTTCTTATTTCATCCATCCATCTCACATGTGGTCTCTTTCTGGGTCTTTTAAAATCAATTGGAATCCAGTTTAAAATTTCAATTGTTCATCTATTATCATCTCTTCTAACAATATGTCCAGCCCAACTCCACTTCAATCTTTTAATTTTTTCAATGAGGTCAGTAACACCTGTTTGTTCTCTTACCCATACATTGTGTTTACGATCTCTTCTTGTTACTCCCAACATACATCTCTCCTTACTTCTTTGAGTGGTCTGAAGTCTCTGAATTGCTCTTCTATTAAGTGTCCAAGTCTCAGATCCATAAGTAAGAACTGGTAAAACACATTTGTTAACAACCTTCCTTTTCAAACACATAGGCATATTTCCTTTTAGTATCAAGTTATTTCTACCAAAAGCACTCCAACCAAGTTTAATTCTATGATTAATTTCCTCCATTATGTTTCCATCTGTATTAATAATCTGACCAAGGTATTTGTAACTGTTAACTTCTTCTAATTCATGATAATCAATCTTTATTTTCATATTTTGAGCAAATCGATTAAACATTACTTTAGTCTTTTTAACATTTATCTTTAGTCCTACTTTCCTACTTTCATCTGATAATTCCTGCAACATTTCCTGCAGATCTGAAGCATTATTTGCAAAAACAACTACATCATCTGCGAAATCTAAATGACTTAAATAATCACCATTTACTTTCACTCCTTTAGTTTCCCATTTTAATCCACAAAATACTTCATGCAGCACTGCTGTAAAAAGTTTTGGAGATATGGAGTCACCTTGTCTTACACCTTTCTCAATGTTGACTTTCCCAGTGTCATTATGTAATCTAATTGTTGCTGTTGCATTTTTATAAATATTCTTTAAAATATGACAATATCCTGGATCTATACCTTGATGATCTAATGTTTTAATCACTGAAGAAATGTTTATAGAATCAAATGCCTTTTCCTAATCTACAAATGCTAAGCATAATGGCAACTCATATTCATTTGTCCTTTCTATAACTTTTCTCAATACCTGGATATGATATATTGTACTAAAAGCACTTTTAAATCCTGCTTGTTCTCTTGGTTGGTGGAAATCCAATGTTCTCTGTAGACAAGTAGTAATTATCTTGGTAAAAATTTTATATAAAACTGATAAAAGGCTGATAGGTCTGTAATTTCTAATATCTTCTTTATCACCTTTTTTAAATATTAATATTATTACTGCATTCTTCCAATCTTCCGGTACATCTTTATCATTTAGACATTTGGTATATAACTTTGCTAAAAAAATTTCTATTTCTTCACCTGCTTCTTTTAATATATCAATTATAATTTTTTTATGACTAAATGTAATAAATGTATTTTTAAAATTTATTAAAATTTAATTTTTGAGTATTTTTCTGTGTGAAATATTTCTCTTTGGTACCACAAACCCACAAATGAAATAAAATGTATCTTTTCAAATTGGATAATTATATATTTACTAATAATTAATAAAAAATGATGTCAATCTTTAATTGTTCATTTAAGTATTGCAGTGGATGTATCCATCCATAATGCAGACTGTCCATTATTAACCTATTATCAGTATTTAAATATTGTAAATGAAGAATTTTATCTGTGTTGTTTGGGATAATAGAGGGAAATGAAATGTTCCCTTTTCATTCTATTATTTGAATGCCATTCTCGGTAAAAGGCTATAAATATTCTAAATTTATTTAAATGATTTTTTTATTGGAAATTTGTTGAATAAAGTAAGCATTTTCTTTGGTATATTATGTGATTATTATTATGATATTAATCAGATGCATTTGATTGTAAAAAAGTGTATGTTCTTAAAGCCTGCTATAATGTCAGTCATTTGCCTTGCAACACTATACCATTATTTTATTTGATAAAATACCAGAAAAAAATCCTGAGATCTTTATTTGGCATTATAAGAAAGGATTACTTCCTTACTCTACAAGTTGTAAAGGAAGTCAAATCATATCATTGGATAATATTAAACTATAAAATAGAGTTTGTTAATCATAGAGCCTATTAAGAACATATGTTTGAAAGTGCAAATATTTATAGCTTAGAGAGTTTGATTGAGATGAAGGTAGAAATTTACTATATTCTAAATTATTTACTAGAGAATGATTGAGGTTTTATCTTTTCTCAAAATTATATCACAGTTAAGTTCTTTCTTGGTCTTAATTGTATATCTCTGTAGCTAATTTTTATATGTAAGCAACTACTGAGCTTAGTTTATTTTATAATCCTTATTGTTATCTGTAAGAGTCTTAACCCAATGCAGATATTGTGTAAAAGATAAGAGTTCAATAATCAGAACATGTTAGAGTTTTGTTGAAATATTGCTATAAGTTAGAGAGAAGGTCTATAAATTAGGGATAATCAAGAGCAATTATTATTTAAAGAAACCAATATTTAAGAGGAGATAGAGGATGATTGTTTAGTAGAGATCCTCTTCTTCAAAATTCTTTTTAGGTTATAAAATGGCACTCAACATGGGGCCTGATGGTTGTGTCCAGCCACAATGAAGTTTATTAGATGTCATTTATAGACAAATTTTTATTAGTATTTGCACTTTGTTAAAAAAATGATATATCAAATCAATGTATATTTGACAATAGTGAATTATATTAATAGCTAAGAACTGATTTTTAAATATTTCATTGTGTGATCTGATTTCTGATAAAATAAGTAAATAAATAAAAAAAGTTAATTGATTTATTTTATAATTTTGCAGTCTGTGAACATTTTTTTTCAAATAATTATTTTTATTACTATTAGTCATTTAGTTGGATCTATGTTATCTGATTATTTAATTTGACATTTAAATTACATAAATTTGTTTTAAAGAAAATGTTGTTGACCAAAGGTCATACAGAAAAATCATATATTATAGTTGTTGTAAATTTCTGTATATAGTATTAGGCAGGAGTATTGTGACTTGTATTGTTTGGTTGGAGGAGCATGAAGCTGAGATACCTTAATACTGTTTTGATAATTAAAAACAAATAAAATACCTTAATATTGTTTGCTAGTTAAAAAAAATAAATAAAAGTTGAGAGATTATTTATATTATATATGAGAATGGAAGAATTTAATATATGTAAGAAATTGTATAGTTCCCAAGAATGAAGTTACCCATTAAACTAACTTCATATCTTGATGTTAACTCGAGAGTAGAAAATGTAATTTTGGATACAGATAGTGTAAAAAAGCTTAAAATGAAAAGTATTATACCTGAGGAAGACATATTACAACAAATGTCCAAAAAGACGAATAAAATGAATGAAAATTCAGTAAGGCAAATGCAAAAGATGAATGAAATGAATGAAAATTTAGCAAGTCAGATGCAAAAGATGATTGAAAGGAATGACAAAAATTCAGTAAGGCAATGCAAAAGATGAAAGAGATGAAGGAGAATTCAGCAAGTAAAATACATGGACTTGCAAAAAAGATTACAGAAAACTCAGTAGGTCAAATGCAAAAATTGGAGGATTTAAAAATAAATTTGAGAAATCAAGTAGATAAAATAAAGACAAATTTTGAGAGATTTGGAAACAAATTTAATGTAGAGATGTCTGCCCATCCTTGCATATGTATTAAATGAATTATGTCCTGTACATGTGGGGTTCATATTGACCTTAGGTCAACATGGGTGTGACAAGAATATTGGCCTCAGGGTGGCTTTTGAGCATTTCATCATCAGAATGTCAATTGGATGGACAGTTGAAGAGTTGGAGTGTGTAATAGATTGGAGCCTGTCCATTAAAGTATGAAGATTGTCTATATTAATATATATCTGAGCACTTATAGTAATATATGTGTGGGATATGATAATCTGGACCAACTGATGACTGCTGGTTTAGCATGAAATATGTATATTGGTGGTTATTTATCTTTTCAGAATATATGTGTTTGAGTGTATCAGTGTTATTAGTTACAGTGGAGAGTGATGGGTCATCTGAAAGTCTGTGCTCATATTTCCTATATATTAAGTTAAGGATTGTAAACATTTATCTGAAACAGTGAGTAGTAGTGTATGTAAATGGAAAAGACTACCACTATTTTTGAGAAAGAAGCTTTATAGAACCAAGCATCTGGCAGGTCTATATCTGAAAGTGAACACTTCCCACAAGTGCAGAAAGGAGCTAGTTAGTTTATCAAACTCAACAGACTCCTATTAATGAAATCAGATAACCAGCTCATAATCCAGATCACAGCAGATGGGACCATGATGATGCAAATGCTTCAAATGTAGGAAATGAGCAGTAATTCTAAAAAAGAAATGGCAACCAATTTTAGTAATTTAAAAGAAGAAATAGCAAAGATAGATAGTAATAATAGTTTTAAGGAAGATGTAACAAAAATAAATAGTGATATGGTAGAAATAAATAGTAATAACAGTAGCTTAAAGGAAGAAGTGGTAAATATAAATAGTAATATAGCAGAAAAAAATACTAATATGGCAACCAAAGAAGACATAGAAAAAGTGGACAGTAATATGTAAAGAAAAATGAAGGAATTTAAGAACAGACTATATGTGAATATGGAGTAATTATCTCTAGATCTAAACAGTGTCCAAGAAGATAAAGAGTTAAAAAAGCTATGTTTGCAATGAGGGAAGAGATAGATGAGAAAGACAAGAGGTGTCAACAGAGATTGGAAGAATTCAAACACACTATTACCAGTCAACTGGATATTAAATATAATGAAAGCATTCAGAATAATTCATTATTAGCTACAATGATAATCACACAAGGAAACTGTCAGAACCACTACCCTACCACACAACACAGTAATGACTCAAAGTATCAGTACAATACTTTTGAAGTGATTGATCAAAATATGTTAAACCCAGAAATAAATGTGGAAATGAATGAAGCAGAGAGTCATCAAGACACACAAGCCATGTGGATGCAACAAACAGAAATAAGGCACAATACTCAGGATGGTCAAGAAGTAGAAAATGAAGTAGGGAATGATCTGGAGATTGTTGTTAAAAATCTCAGTGGAATAAGTGACCACAACCCAGAATCCATTTTCTCACCACTGGTAATGCCTGAGATAAGGTATGATCCCCTCAAAACTAATAGTGATATTCTGATATCAACAACACAAGTGCATACCCAGACAATTAACCCTATGAAAGCAATAGAAACACTGACAAAAAGTATTTATATTCACAAAATCTCATAAAGACCTCAGACCACTCAGCAAAACTATCCTTAGATAGTATAAAATATGAGATAGGTCACGAATCTCAGAAGTTGAGACAAGAACAGTTAGATGATTCTGTCATTTCTCAAGTGAAAATAATCTCTCAAGTTTTCAAGGTTATCCATCTTGATGAATTCACAAAAGTGAGGCAATCTCAAATTCTAAAGGTGTCATGGCAGAATACATGGAGAAAGATGAGATGGAAAATAAATTGGATATATACTTGAAAACATTCCATCATACTCATATCTTTAATCAAAGCAAAATTAAAGTATTCTCTAGACAAGAGGCTAATGAATTATGGAACAGTCATCAGACACTAATGATGGTGATGTATATAATCCATTTAAGTGTATTTTATGGCATTTAGGACCTCTTCATAATCAAAAATATGATCAAGATACAAAAGTCTATCAAATAATGATGGAGATGACCATGCTACATGCCACTAAACAAAAAAGTTTCCGGTTTTATAAAATATGCAACACATATGAAGGTCCTGTCACATTCATTAGGCACAGAAATGTTAGTGCTTAAAAAGACAATAAAATGATGGACCTCAAAGATTGCAACTTGGAACCTGTACACTAGACAAACCAAAAGTAATGAAACCCAAATTTTTATTTTAAGCTAATATACTCTATGCCAAAAACTTAATACTAGAAAACTAATGCGAATCTAGATACCTTTTTATATAAATATTATTTTTAAGAATATATAAAATTGTTTTCAAGAATGTTCAAAAATAGTTAGGGCATGAATAGATGCACCTACAATTTTTAACACTAAATCACTATTTATGGTCAATAAAACCAAATATATGGTATAAGATGTGAGCTCCAATATAATATATTTTTTAAAAGAAGAAAGTATATATATTACAGCATGAATTAGATAATATGTTGATACAATAAAAAAATCTGCATTTATGATTGACTTTAGTCAAAGAGTACTTATATTACTAATACTTTTAATAATAACAATGTTATAAAATATAAATACAGAAGATTAATTAAGTGATATAGTAACATTTTATGGAAATCTTCAGTTTCTGCAAATATTAAATGAGAAATCATAAAATCTAAAATACAGAATTATAAACAAATATTTAAAATGCTAAAAAAATGTTCAACAATCTTTTAAAAAAATAATAACATTTTATAACAATAAAATGTAACAAGTTAACAATTACAAATATCTTAGTGAGATTATTATCATTCAGATAAACATAAATGGATTAGTCACAGAATTAAATTTGTTGTTAGAAATAACTTTATTTTACTTTGAAATATGCCTGTGTTTGAAATAAAAGGAATTTTAATAGTTTTCACTACATTTGGAAAAGTTGAGTGTATAAACAAAAAGTATTTATACATAAATGTGAGAGAACAAATGAGTGTTTAGATATAACATCAAACCTCCACTCTTTTACACTTTTAGCAAAATATATTTATTAATTTGATAACAGTATTGATTGTTCCCAGAAGTCTTCGTCAGATCTACAAATTTAAACATTACATAAATACTGTCATATTTTATAAATTTATACATATAATTTTACAATTTAACTATTTTTACATTATATTATATTTAATAATTTAATCCTTTTAATCTTAATATTATTTTATTTTTATTTTACTATTATTTTTACTTCTTACTATTTATTATTATTACTAGTATATTTATTTTTATACCCTTTCTATTATATATTATTATATTAAGAAATGACTTTTCACCCTTTCCTAATATATTAACTCTTATCCAATATATATTTTTTTATTTTAGAATCTTACAATTTTATCCACTAATTGTTTTACCTTACCCAACCCATTAATTTTTTTTTAATCTTGCTGCAACATTTTATAACTTTTATAAATCAAAACATAATTAAATACAAAATTACTTTCATATTACTATCAAATCTGTTTATATCATAATTTATTTTAATTTTTTCATTTCTTATTTTACTTTTAAATTTTTAGATTACTATAAATGTCTCCAACCTTCATTAACTTTTATCCAATGATAATATCTTATTTTTTATCTAATTTTATCGCTGCCTTCTCCTTCACTCCTTATTTATATATCTTTTAATTCTATTTTTATCTAATTTTTTATCTAACCCTACCTATTTATAATTTTAATTTAAATTCTTACCTTATTTCTCACGCCTTTACTTTCTCCATTTTTCTATCCCATATTCCTTACTACTTCCTTACTCTTTTTTATAATAATATAGCTCCATCTCTTATACATCAAACACACAAATTATCTATAACTTTATACTTTACTATTTCTCTTCATCTTTATATTAAAATTGTCCTTAAACCATTTTCTCTATTAATATTTGGCTTTATCTCTTTTATTAAAATTGCCTCCCTTATCTTTCTATCTCTTCTACTATTTGCAAAACTTATTATTCTAACATCCTCTTTCTCTAATTCATGACATGACTCCAAAGAATGCAAATATGCTGGTGATCCTTTATCTTATCTATGTTGCTTTAACCTTGTATATATTGAATTTTTCATTTCACCTACATACTTACAATTCCTTTATCCTTACATTTCCTACAATTTATTTCATACATTCCATTAATATATTTCTTTTCCCCACCTACATACATACCAACTAATATATCCATTACATTTTTCTTTCTTTTATTTACCTTTTTATAATTAATATTCTTAAAATTTTTACTATTTGTTCTAATAATATTATTAATTCCCTTCAATATACTACCATCATTAACCTTTATCCCTATATAATCCTTCCTCTTCTTATTCTTTGATTTTTTCTTTTTTCCCCTCTTTTTTCTATCTCTCTTCCGCTTTTTTATATTTTTTATTAGCTCTTCTGGACACCTACTTTCCTTAAAATCCTTCTTTATCCTATCAATTTCTCTATCATACTCATCACCTTCATCACAATAATACTTTGCTCTGTATACTTTAGAACTTATAGCATTAACCTTATGCCTTATATCCACATTTGAATCCTATCCCACTCCATTTTTACCATCCATTTTTCTATACACTCCAGTTTTTATCTCACATATATTTCCTTTATAATCTTTATTTATCTCGAAATCTAAATATGTCAATCTATTATCTTTTTCCCATTCTTTTACAAATTTTATGCTCTTATCTAATTTATTTATATTATCTATAAACCTTTTAATTTGTCTTTCACTTCTATTAAATATCAACAGAAAATCATCCACATACCTTTTCATTATTAGATAGTTGTAATAAGTTGATATCAAAATCAATATGGTTGAGAGACAAACAGGCATCATTGATATCAGTGAAAGAATTATGAAGGCTGAAATATAGATGAGCTGATAATTAATGTTGCTTAAAAATAATATGACATATAAAACATTAATGGTTTAATCTTAACATGATGTAAATTTAGAAAGTAACTTAGAAAATGATCATCTATTAAAACTATGAATAAAATAACAAAATTTGCTGACATAATAGGATTCAAAAATGTTCCAGTAAAAAAATTATCTGAATTATAACATGCCTTAAAAATCAAAAATATAATTAGAATAAAATTTTTAAATGTTTTAAATTGAAAAAAAAAACAATAATAATAATAATAATAATAATAATAATAATAATAATAATAATAATAATAATAATAATAATAATAATAATGTAGTATTAGTAGTAGTAGTAGTAGTAGTAGTAGTAGTAGTGATGGTAGTGGTGGTGATAGTAGTAGTAGTAGTGATAGTTGTGGTAATAGTAATAGTAGTATTAGTAGTAGAGATAGTTGGACAATAGTTGCATGTGTAATAAGCAAAAAAAAATAATTAAGTTAAAATTGAACATAAGATAACAAAAAATACTGAGAAATAATAATAATAATAATAATAATAATAATAATAATAATAATAATAATAATAATAATAATAATAATAATAATAATAATAATAATAATAATAATAATAATAATAATAAAGTAGTATTAGTAGTAGCAGTAGTGATGGTAGTGGTGGTGATAATAGTAGTGATAGTAGTGGTAATGATAACAGTAGTATTAGTAGTAGAGGTAGTCATACAATAGTTGCATATGTAATAAGCAAAAAATAATAATTAAGTTAAAATTGAACATAAGATAACAAAACATGTTGAGAAAGAAAGAGAAATGTGCTTACTTTTTGTTTCTATTATTTAAAAAAAAAAACTACATTATAGTACCACATTACTGTTGAAAAAAAAAAAGACAATTTCTAGATTAGATGTTTTTTCAGCTTTAGATTTAAGTATAATTTTGTATTAAAAAAAAAGAAAAATAATGTTAGAAAGAGTTCAAAAACTTGCTTTTGCATTAAGCATATTAAAATTAAGATAGTCAATCACTCTAATAGAAATATTTTAATTAAATTAATTATATATACAAGACTTAAGATGCTAATTTATTAAAAAAAAAAAGAAATACATTTTCTCTCCATTAATAAATATTAAAGCAATGTAAAAGTATCATCATGTTCATTGCTTTATATAAAATTTATAAAATCCACAAAAATAACTTTAAATTTACAAAATATTCTAATTTTATAAAAATATAATAAGAGTATATGGCAATGTTTAATTTCCATATGACTTTGCTTGCTGGTAAATCTATTGCTATAGTGGTATTTCATCACTAATTTGATCATATAATGGAATTAATGGTATTAAATATCTAGAACAGAATTTTATGGTATACTTTTTTTTCCATATGTCAAATGCCTTGACCGGAAAGCGAACTCCGAACAGCTGCTTGGAAGGCAGCTATGCCAGCCACTAGGCCATCAACACTTGACAATTTATGGTATACTTGAGTATATATTCTACATGAATGGCATGATTATCTCAAATATTTTGTATTTTTTACAAAGTTAATTAAATAAAATGTAATATTAAATTATTTCATCACAAGAGATAAGGCTGAATTTAGGCTATTATGAAGATGTACAATTATACAAATATAACTGAAGTTTTTTACATAAAACAATGTTTACTGGAAAAAAAGTTAAGAATAATAAAACATCAATTATGAAATAAGCAAAGTAAAGGATTATATATGTTATATGAGTGTACTTTTCATTAGAATATTGATTAGCATAATGATTTTAAAACTATATATAACTAATTATTTTCTTTTTATATTACTTTTTTTTTTCCTTTTGGAATTAGAATGATCTTATCTTTATATGTAATTGGTGTTACGACGACTGTGACAAAAATATTTAAAAAAAAAAAAACTTAAATGTCATTGTCAATTTTAATTTATCTCTGCTCTAATATTAGTTGTTGAGTGATATTTACGCAGACCCACGTTTAATTTCAAAATTATATATTTACACATGAATAGGTATGTTTCTGTAAAAGCATATTTTATGACAATGAGAAATAAAATCACTAATCTATAAGGATAGTGATCTAGATTGCACCTTAGCACAGACTTCCAAATATACATTTAACAACCTATAATATTAATTTTATAATTAGGTGTATGAACCTATAGATATGGAATGGAGAAATAATTTTGTTTACATAATAAAAAGAGAAGAAAAAGGGAAAACGTAAATAAATCCATTCTTTTTTCTTTTGTTTTGTATGTTAATATGAAATGAATCCGACTATTCTTTTGAATATATTTTTTTTCTTTTAAAAAGAAAATTCTATAAAAGGTTTTCTTTACTTGACCTCCGATGTAAATCCAATAATTCACTGATCAAAAACTCAAGCTTTACTAAATTTTGTTCTGGTCATTACAGACTCAATAGTCTGAATCTAAATGCCAAAGGCTATAAGAACGTAATCAATTCATTCCAACTGTTATAAGACCCTGATGACAAAAGAAGTTAAAGACCTTTTTATGAAATAAATGAATTCACCAATTATAAGATGGCCTAGACTTTTATCCTTATAAACACACATATATTAAATAATAAATTAATAATAAAAAACGAGACTAAGTTCAAAAAACTATTCAATAATTAAACAAGTAAAAACTATAATGGTGTGTGTGTGTATTTTTGCTCTTTATATATAAATACATTCGTATATAAACATAAATGCAATGTTTATACATAGACGTATATGTTCTATAAAAATGAAACTGAAACTTATTTTTACATTTTTTCCAATTCAATTCTGTTTCTTTGTGTGTGTGTATATATATATGAGTGTGTATGTGTGTGCTTATTAGATGATAATATCAACCAAAGCCTGTATTTAATTTTCATTATGAAAATCATATATGCATGTAACGACTGAGATAATGTAGTTAGACATTTCATTTTTCTGTTCATTATAATATCCATTTAAATTTCTGAACTTTTATCAAATATTGTCATAATAGCGCACAGTATAATCATAACATTAGATTGTCCTATTATTATATACTCAAAACTTATTTTAGTAAAAAATATTTATTAATAAAACCAATCATAATAATAACTGCTATAAGTGCTTTATTAACATATTCCAATCAAAAACGTTTTCTTTTTTAATATTATGCTAAAATGATAATCAATTTTGATAATGTATTTATCATTATAGTCCATAAATGTAGCTCAGAATAAGTAAATACCCATTGATGTTTTAATGAAGATTAGTTTAATTCAGTAATTAATAATAATTATTAGTGAGTAAGGTTAGGAAAACGATCAACTTTATAGAGAGTTAATTGCTATTAAATACATAATTTTAAAATTAAAAACTCTTTAACTATGATAAAAAATCTATACAATCAATAGTATTAAAAAATAGAACAATTTTAAAGAGTTTTATGGCAAAAAAAAAATATCAAAGTCTAATTATTCTATTAGTTAAAAAAATTAAAATTTATCATTGGTTTTCTACAAAATTAACTAATGATATATTTATTTATTTACTTATTTATATATTTAAGATTCAATATTTTTATATAGTATTCCCATTTATTATAGGATATTTTTCCACCATTATTATTTTATTATATTTTATATTTATATCTGTATATCCATTCATACCTTTCATTTTAATTTTACACTTTTTTTCCTCAAAGTAACCTTTATTAATAAAAGATTACAAAAATTTTGGGTACACTTACCCAGTGAGGATTACACAGTGATTCAATGTAATAAGGTAAAATGTACTTGTGTTCAAGAATAGTTACATCCATAAAAAATGCTGTAATGTGATTAATGTGTATCTGTATGTGGATCCACATGGCCCGGCTGTCGAGAAGTTAACCATTACCCAATGGTCCCCCCTCTGGTGCCCCGAAGTGAAGACTCACATACTTCAGCCACCACAACAGGCATCGAGGTCCAAGGCCCAAGTTCACCGAGCAATAAACCCTCGAACCACAGCTGAGCCATGTCAAGACCATTCTGAATACCTCTGCCTCCCAATTAGCAGTCCGAATGAGCAGGGGCCAAAATCAGTCTACCTGCCCAAAATTGGAAAGTCAACTAGGGTGAAATCTAAGAAGTAATAAGTAAAGAGCCAGATCGAAATTACCCAAAACCAGCCTATCAGGGGACACAGCAGCCAACCAGAGCAGGAATAGCACCAACTGTGACCATGTAGCACCCTGGCAGGTGTTCTGGCCAGTTGGAAAAATTGTTAGCCCACACCATAAACCAGATATGTAATGTCTACAACCAGCCACCCCTGAAAAAAGGGGGGTGCAGACCCATGCCCACAAAACAGAACTCCATCAATGTTACAAAAAATGGTGGTGGCTCAAAACAGACCAATCAATTTACAAATGCACTAAATTTAAAGCTAACAAATGAAACCTAATGATAGTGAATGAAAATCAACACTGACCTATCAAATAATCCATCAAGGGGTGCAGTAACTCTTCATGGCAAAGTCCATGTGAAGAAAGTGACTTTCACCCTCCTGGCAGGTATTCCCAGGCTAGACAATGATCATTGACCATCCCCTTAAATGAACCAAGCTCCTTATGACCACTATCACCACACTTGAGGAAAAGGAGTGCAAACTCACACCTACCAATACAACATTTAATTCATGTAGTCTTGAAATCAAGCCAGATTTACTTGCACACCATGAGAATAAATCATTTGTCCTTATATCATCTTGCACACTGAGGTCAATGGAGCTGAACATCCACCCTTGATCATCATTACACTCATGTGTCTGCAAATGTTCACAGCAGCTGCCAAACCCACCAACCAAAGTCTTTCAGGGTTCACAATGATTTTTATTTGTTGATACTAGTTGGATCCTGCTTCTTTTGATTGAATTTTAGGTCTTGATTAGTAATGAATGATTCAAGTATAATCTGAAAGTTTGTTGTTAAACTTTAGAAAATTCTCAGTAATTATTAGTTTGTTGTTAAACTTTGGAAAATTCTCAATAATTATTGCTTAAAAAGTATGATTAATGTGTAGCTTCAAAGTTTCTGTTTAGGTCTTAAACATCATTTTTGTCTTTAGATCATTATTTTTTAGCTCAGGAATCACTTCATTGTAGTTCTGTGATGATTTGAAAAATTTTTATTTATTGTTTTTTTTTTTGAGGGAGGGGGGCAATCGACCAGAAGGTGTGTGATAACTTCTGTTCTGATCATCAGAGAAACCTGATTTTTGTGCAGGGCGATGGCTTAGGTTATTTTCTATAATGTTCAATTCCAAAATTGAGATCGAATTAATAATTGAAACTTGTTTAACACTGCTAAAATCTGATGCAAAGATAAAATTCCTAAAGCCATCATTGCTAACATATTATATTCCATGTTTTCTATAATATTTGATGTGCAAATGAATTTCCTGTTTATTCTATTAATAAAATTAGGATTTCTAGTGTCTATTCTTTTTAGAAATATTTGGTTTCATTTAAAATTATTTTTAAAAGGTTTATAATATTTTAATGATTCCAAGAATTATTTAAGCTAGCTTTTGTCTTTCTAAAGGCACCCATTTGCATAAAACGGAACAATATATAATTTCAATTATCATTGAATGAAAACTGTTTCAAAATTTCTTCTAAAGATGAAAAAACAATAAAACAGATATTTACTTATATTTTGATAAACTTTTTTTTTATGAAACCAACAATGGACTATGACTTTGGTGAATAGAAAGGGAGCCTGAAACAGCAAAAACTAAGGTTCTAGGCTTTCTCTAGTGGACTTTTTAATTTTACACTTACCACTGTTCATAAATATTTATAAAAATATAAAACAAACAAGTAAATTAACAATATTTAATTTATAAAATGTAATTTGTAATAATAGTTTAGAACAATTTATGAGTTAATAACAAATAAATACATTAATATATTTGTGATTATTTCAGTATAAATTTAAAGTCAATATACATACAAAATATAGAAAGCAAACAAAATATACATATATTAACAGTGAATAAAACATACTTATAATAACATGTATTAAAACACAACTGAACAATTTTCAATTACAAAACTTTTTAAATTTGCACAAAGTAAACATCTTCGAGGGTTATCCAAAGTTCATATATTTTATCATTGGAATTTTGTCTATTCATTAAAAATTTACTAATTTATTTATAAAAATTTGCTTTTTTGATTTTTGTTTTATCCTTTTCATCATTGACAATTCAAAACATTATCTATATCAAACCTTCACCTAGGTGTTTATTAAAAGTGAATAAAACAGATGTTATTACATTATTACTATTGATAGTAGCAGAAGTAGTATTATACATATGTTATATAAGACTGATATTTTTTAACTATTTTTCACTAGTTTATTTTAATGAAACTTTGCATTTTGAGGTAATATAACAGCCAGTATTTTTATTTCATAGTCACAAATGTAAAATTCTATATCAATTTATTGGCATTAGATGGAAAACAAAATAAAATGGTATATAACTCTTTATTTATTTTAATATACTTACTTTGAATATATGCAACATATAGAAATCAATATCCACTTTATATAATTAGTATATTATTTCATTATATAAGCCCAAAATGTTCAAAATAGAAAACAAAAAGAAGATAAATTGGCTATCAGGATTTGTATTCCTTATGTAAAAGAAACTACAGACAGTATTGAATGCATATTAAAATGCTATAATATAAATACCACATTTTCTACTCATCAGAAATCATAATATAATAACCAAACCTAAGGATTCAATCCTCCTTGAATCTCATGGTGATTATAATATCTCATGTGATAGTTGTAAACTTCATCACATCAATGTTAGGAGAGATGCAAATGTAGTTAAACATCACTCATCATCATCAGCACACTTACTTATACTATAGATTCAAGTCATAAAATTGATTTTTCTATTACCAGTGTCATATGAAGATGTCATAATCTCTACCAGTATAAAATCAGAGAAAGCGTAGAGATGCATAACAGGCCAGATTGTATCAATAAGTGAGATGATACATGCAAGCTTCTTTCTATTTGGAATGATTTTTTAAAAAGTATATTTTGATTGAACATTTTTTGCTATATGTGGAGCTTTAATGTTATTTTCAAATCAGCAATTATAGAACCTCTATAACCTGACATTCTACCTTTTATCACCCAGTAGATGACTTGTGTGATTAAGTCAAAACATTGGCTTATTAATATTTTTTTTTTTTTTACCATGGATGAACCTGCAAAAAATGTGTTATATATAATCACTAAATGGAGCTTTACCAATAGGGGAATGATAGAGATTTTAAATTCTATCTCTTTTGGAACTTATGTAAGCAAAGCTCTTGTTTAGAGCTATTGATAAAGCTCCATCTAGTGATAATAAAATGCAAGCCTAAAAGCAAGTTACAAAATTTATAACTTGTTTTAATTATATACATATATATATATATATCAATAATAAACCCCAACAAAAAAAAAGTTATAGATTAATTGTAATTAATAGTTTTCTGATGATATCAAAGGAAAAGGTCATCATTCATTATATAGATAAATTATTATTTCAATTCATGCAGACCCTGCATTGTATCATTTGGAGATCATAATCTCCCACCCTTATATACAACCAGAGCTCTGCTTATATTAACACAGCAATTCTTTAAACTTTAATGAACAGGCTTCCATTTTTTCAACCTTCCAACAATTCTTAAACTTTAATGAATATGTATTAATATTCTCACACTTTTAACAATTCATTCATACATTTCATTACAAAACATATGAAGGAAAATCCAAAGCCCCAAAATGAAAATATTGAAAGCTGTCCATTAAAATTTTAAAGAATTGCTATCTTAAAATAATCCAAGCAGTTTTGGTATATGTGTTGTGAGAGATTAGGATCTGACCCAACTGATGAGTGCTAGTTCTGCACAAAATACATATATTGGTAATCATTTATATTTTTCACATGAGTGTTGTCATGTGAATTGTCTGTTTGAAAAGGAATAAAGTTTAAATAAGAAATGAAAAATGTAAATGCAAATCCCTCTATTTATTATAGTAAATGTTCAGTATACCAAATGAATATTTATTACAATGAAATCAAGTCATAAGTCACATGACCTAAATTAGCAAGCTTGTATTACAAATGTTATATATGTAGCTTATTTATGACTTTTATATATATATATATATATATATATATGATCACTAGATGGATCTTACCAATAACTCAAATCAAGCTTTATTTTATAAGTGCCAAAAGAAAAAGAATTCAAAATAGAGATTTTGAATTGATTTTGAATTCTTTCTTTTTTGGCACATATAAAATAAAGCTTGATTAGAGCTATTGGTAAGCTCCATCTAGTGATCATTTAGGTGAGAGCTTAAAAACAAGTTATAAAATTTATGACTTGTTTTATTATATATATATATATATATGGATATCAATATCATGTATTTCGAATGATCAAGTAAATTTTATAAGGAAAATTTATAAAGTATATGGGACAATGCATTTTACACACCTCCTACATTAATATTTCAGCATCTGTTTTTTATGACCATAATAAGTCATGTATTTCTGGTTTGATTTCAATTTTAATAATGTAAAAATATTGCAAGTTGAAAAAAATAACAATAAAAGGAAAATAAAGGAAGCTATGCTAATATACAAATATAAACAGGATTTAATTAACAGGCAGACAACAAATATTAAGATCATGGAATTGTGCAAATGTTAGCCTTTCAAGGTGTTAGTTTACAAAGATTACTAGGATAATCAAAAATGTTCCTAAGTGGATAGAATTTTTAATTATCTAATTAATGTAATTATATATATATATATATATATATATATATATATATATATATATATATATATATATATATATATATATATATGTTAAAATGAAGATTTGCATGGGTTAAATATATAAAATACATATTTTGCAGGTACATCCGTGTTAAAAACTTTTAATATTAATATACTGACGTGTGACCAAGTCGAAACGTCAGTATATTAATATTAAAAGTTTTTAACATGGATGAACCTGCAAAATATGTATTATATATATAAATTAACTATTATATTAAATCTTTTAAACTTCAGAAGTACTTCTAACTAATTCCTTAACCCTCCTCAATCGCTGTTAAATTCCAAAACATAATGGAAGCAAACATTATCATCTCAAATTTTAGCATCAGCAGCTTGCCTATTAATTATATTCATTTTATATTTATTAATTTAAATTGTTTTCTTAATTTTTATTTTATTATGGTTTTTCCCTTCATGAAGAATCTTATCACTTTCAAGATGAAACTTAAATTTATATTTACATGTCCTTTCATGATCCAAAAAAAAAGCATTCATTAAATCATTATTATTGTTTACTTTTCACATGCTTGTAGAACAATTCAGGCTCCTTTAATTTTTTCTCAATACTGCACCTTGATTCTGCTGCATATAATAATATACATACACACAAAATATCATACACAACATTACTTTTTTGATTGACAAATGTAATACTTTAAAAATTATTTACTAATTTAGCAATTTTTTGTGAATGTGTGTTCTCATATCTAGATGAATTGAAGTGCAGTATTGAGAAAAGATTAAAGGAGCATGAATTGCTATACAAACATGTGAAAAGAAATATATATATATATATATATATATATATATATATATATATTCATATATATATATATATATATATATATATATATATAAATTCACAAGTGTGTATGTATATAAATAATTATCAACAATAGCATTTATATTGTGAGTTATAATTAGATTGTACTTTTATTTTGCTTGATTTTTTTGAAAGTTATAAAAGATGTAATGGTATTATTTTGGGTTGTTTATTTATTTATTTATTTTGTAAATTGTTAAAATAAATTTTTCAGTGTAATATTTTTTTTATTGACATTATTTTTGGTTTGGTGTTTAAAAAAGTATTTTAAAATCAACAATCACAGTGTTAAAAATTTTTAATATAGCACATGAGTTATAAAAATAGGACAAAGATTACTATGGAAACAAGAAACAGAATCACCATTAATAGAACAGAGGGAAAAAAGATATAGCCTTATTTTGTATAATTCCCAAATTCTTTTTTCGTATCCCACCATAATAATTCCTGGACCAAGATATAACCTCAAAAATGATCGGCCAAATACACATTATTGTCCAGGGCAATTTAAGTCCTTTTGCCTATCTTATTTCATTCTTGGAGTCCAGTAAAATATGCAGCTTGAAAACGATTTTGGGTATGTAAACAAACTTCACCAATATATATATATATATATGTATTGTACCGTGTTTGCTCCACAGAAGATGTTACTTACATTGCAAATGTTTTGGCTGGTTACAAACTTCTTCATAATACATTTATAATCTTATTTAATTATAAATATTACATGAACAAACCAGCACATTTGAGCAAAGTGGAAAATATTATTGCTAGCTTTACTATCAACTATACCCACAATCAGATCATGGCCAACTTTGGCTGCTAGATACAAACCCCTATTACCCAAACACTTTATTTGTTTCAGAGTAAACCATGGGCACCAGCTAGTCTAAGACTAATGTGTTAGAACAATAGGTTCATAATCCAGTACTCAAAACAAATCTCTTAACTAGCTCAGCCTATTTTTAATCATTCAATAACAACATTATACAAAATTAGTGGTGAAAAGAATGGATAAAAAGAATTGATAAAAGCATTGTTAAAAAAAATTGCTAAAAAGAATTGACCAACAAATAAAATTTAAGTATAAAGACAATTTATTAACATAAAATAATTATACTAAACATAAATGCTTTTATAAATTTTTAACTAACATAATATTGGTATTTTTAATCATGCACATATTTTATTCACACACTGAAATATATAATAAAACATTAAGGATATTTGATATTTCAAACACACAAATTAATAGTTCATATTTTATGTGCTATAGAGTTCATATAATTATGGCTCTTGGAGGATTCACACAATTTTTTACGAATGCAGTGGCTATTTTAGAAAGGAATATAAGAAAAAAAGTTATTACATAGGATTTTTGAAATGAGTATACTGCTTGCTGTTTTCTGCTTCTAATGAAGTATATCTAACCGGATATTTTGAAGTTTCTTGAGGAGGTTTCTTTCTTATTCATCGGTATTATTTCTGGAGACAGTTGAACATTGACAAAGGATTTTTAAGCTGTTATGCAGACATTATTTCACAGGCAGATCTTGCTGTTTTCCTCGAACTTCAGGTTGGAGAAAGATGTATGTTTTTCCGATGTTTTAACACTGCATTCTTGTTTGATTTGCATGATTTAAATTATACTCTTAACTCTCAGAACTTAATTCAACTGTTATCTCTAGACAAGACTGAATGTCCAACAAAAATTTGGCTATTTATGTTTGTGAAGTATTTTTTGTTTGATATCCTCCAGCAATATATATTGTCAAAATTCCTTTAGTAGCTAATTCTTTTTAATCTTTTTGGTGGGTATTTTAATTATCAGCCATCATAAAGGTGTTGTTTTTATAATTTTAATTAGTAGCCACCACTGTGTTTTTAAATATATTTCATTTATTTCATTTTGACATTTATTTATTATGCATACATTATTTTTATTCACAAACGCACATATATATTTTACTAACTCAATACTAGTTTTAAGATTATCTTTTTCTCTAGCTTAAATAAAAAGAGATTTATGTTTTAACTTGAAAATTAACTTTTAATTTTTTATAACTTTCAGGAACAATATTAAAGGAATTTTTTACTTATATAAAAACCCATTTCTTTTAATTTGATGTTTTAAATTGAACCCCCTTCCCACTTTTAGTCAATTGTTTTTAATTTTTATTTCAAAAACACTTAGACTTTCAATTTTACGTTTACAAAAACAAACTGCATTTACATTTACAAAAACAAACTACATTTTGTTTAATAAAAAAACTTTAGAATTTTATAACTTTTTTTTTATATAAATTATTATGTATCAATTCCAGGTTGGTACAATATATATATATATATATATATATATATGTATATATATATATATATATATATATATATATATTTATGTATAAAGATATTAAAGTTATATATATATATATATATATATATATATATATATAACTTTAAGTTTCTTTTAATGATGCTAAGTAATAGTCAACTCAATTTATTTATACAGTTAATTATAGAGAAAATGATCTGAATCAATTGCACCAACAAAACATTAATCTATAAATTCATTGATAATATGAATACATATTTTAAAGTTATTTCGATCTAATCTGGGATGGAAAAAAACAAAAGAAAAATGCCTAAAATAATTAGTGAACTGTGAAGTAAAGTGGCAGTAAAGAAAATGAAATGGGGTAATTAAAATTTGTCAATTTTTTTTTTTTGGTTTATAAGTCTCTTTTCTTATAACATTTTAAAATATATATTTGTAAAAATATATACATTTGTCATATGTAAAACTAACTTATAAGTTTTTTTTTGAATGTTTAAACTTATTAATAATAATGAAAGTCATTTTTAATATATATATGTTTATTTTTTGTAAGAAGTTTTATATATTAAATTACATGAATAGATTAAAAAAGACCACACTTTATATATATATATATATATATATATATAAAAAAGTCCACACTTTGTATATATATATATATATATATATATTTAACAGTAACAAACTATTATAAATAATCATTAAATCTGCAGAAGTACTTTTGGTTAATTTCTTAAACCTGCCTCAACTGTCATTGAATTAAAAAAACAAAACAAAACAAAACAAAGTGGAAACAAACATCTTTAATTCAAATCCCACGAATCTCGTATTTTAATGTTAGCAGCTTTTCGATTTATTAAATGCATTTTATTTATTTTTATAAAAATTGCCGCCTTAATTTTTCTTTTATTCTCATTTCTCTCTTCATGAATAATTTTCACATTTTCAAAATCAAATTTTAATTTATATTTACATGTTTTTCATGATCAAAAAAACTGAAAAAGACATTAAATAACCATTATTTTTAATTTTACATGCTTATATAACAATTGATGCTCCCTCAATATCTTCTATATTCTGCACCTAGATTGACCTATATATGATAGCATACAATCACAAAAATTGATATATGACATTACTTTTCTGCTTGACAAGTAAGACATTCTTAGAATTATTGACAAATTTATTAATATTGTTTGGAATGTACAAAGAAATATTAACACATTCTTAAATATCCTTAAAAAAATTTCACTTGTGGATTTGAAATAAATGGAATAGATATTCATTGTTTACTATTAATCTTCATTTCCTTTAAGCCATTATAACTTTTTTTAAATTGACATAAAGTATTGTTTATTTGTTCCATTTTATAACCAACATCCAGCAATTCCTTGGCCAATATCTCAATATATTTTCAGTTTATCACTTTGGTAACAACATAATGTTTTATTACGAAACTTTATCTAAAACTTATGCTTCTTCAACATTAAACAAATAAATAAATACCTCTAAAAATAAAAGCTCATTTCTAAATAAAAATTGCATTATTGATAAATGAAAATATAGGTCTGGTAATGGATGTATAGGGAAATCAATATGCATGTTGGAAAAAGAATGTAAAAGCACTTGCTGTTTTAAAAAGGGTTCAAAAAACAAAATATAATTGCAATGTAAATAATAATGTTTCACCATCCATTTTTGTGACTATAATAAGTCATGTATTTATGATTTTAACTTCAATTATAATAATGTAAATATATTGCAATTTGAAAAAAACAAAAACAAAAGGTGAATAATGGAAGCTATGTTAATTTACAAAAACAAACAAGACTTAATAAACAGACCGGCTGGAAATGTTAAGATAATGGAATTGTAGCAAGGTTAGTCTTTCAAAGTGTTAGTTGACAAATACTATGAAGATGATTAAAAGTGCTCCTAAGTAGATTAAATTTTTAAAGTTATACTTATATATATATATAATCACTTATGAAAAACTGTTCCACGTGAAAGTTTTGTCTAAATATTATTAAAATAAAATTCTCATGAATAATGTGAAAGTTTAAAATTAAAAATGAATAATAAAATCAATAAGCTATCCATAAATAAGGAATTAGAAACAAAGAAAAACATTTCATTTAAGATAAATAAATTTATAAAAGTCTAAAGTGTTTTTATTATTATTAGTTTAAAACAAAATCCAGTTTATTAAAAGAAAATAGTCTATAAAAGTTTAAAGATTTATTCATATGAATTAAGAATTTAATAAAAGAAGTTTAAATAGTTTCTTTTTTAAACAATTTTCTAAAAATCAATTAAATCATAGTTTTTCATATTAAGAAGTAATTGGAAGGGATAGAAAAACTAAATTAGAAAAATTAGAAGTATATCAGTTTAAAATATAAATCTTTTATATAAAATAAAAAAATATAACACTTTGCATTTAATTTAAAGAAAAAAAAGTATTTTCCCATAATTTATGGAAATGTAAATATATGTGTGTATTAATAGTGGTTGTAAACATGGAGAGTAGTGCAATAAATGTGTGCATGTTGATAAAATAAATGTGTGTGGGTTAAAAATTAAAAAAAAAAAACAAATTCAGCAATAGCTACTAATAAAAAATCCACAAAACAACAAATTAGCAATGGCTACCAACTGACAACAAAATTAATATCTTCTCAAAGAAATATAATCAAAAACAGTGGAGGAATTTCAACAATAGTTATAGCTGGCAGACATAAAAACAATTAACAAAGTGATAACAGGTCATCACATAAATAATAGAGTTTTTCATCGATCAATTAGTTGAGTTTAATCTATTAGTTGAGATGACAATCAGATTAAATCATTTCTCAATCAGTTCAGTCAATCAATGTTTACCAGGTCAATGCAGTGCTAACAACCATTGGAATCATAAGGCCTTTTTTCAGCCTCAGCCCAATGGAAACAGCCAACATACCTAGATAATGTGATGCCTGACTAACAACTTGAAAAACTGCCAGGGATATCTAACTATATTAAAGAATAGTGCCATATAATAGTAAGGAAAGGAACCTCCACAAAACCTCAAATTCAACCAGTTAGATAAATTTATAAAAAGCAGCAAACAGCAAGAAGTCCATATCCAAAGCATAAAGGTAATGAATAACTATTATTTCAAGTCTCATAATAATGTAGCCATTGCTAACCTTGAAACTTCACAGGGTCAGTTAATAAATGAACTCTATAGCATGCATAAAGAACTATTGATGTGCATGTTTTTAAATATCATGTATTATTTAATGCTTTTGTTATATTATATTTTATTGTATGAATTCAGTGTGTGTGCATGGCCATTATGCAAAAATACCATTGTTTATGTTAGTTACATTTATAAAAATAGTTAAAATTAGAATAATAAGTACTTATTTAAAAAATAAATTGATTCTAAAATTTAATATTTGTAGGTCAATGCTTTTACCACTAAATACGGTTTAACTATATTATATTATCCTTTTGATTGAGCTAGTTGGGATATCTTAGGTGCAGAATTAGTTTACCAATCATTCAAGGTACATCATTTATCTTTCAGTAACTGACTGGCACTTGGGGTTTACATTGAAACAAAAAAGTGCTTTGGATGATAGGTGTTGAATTCTGAAGCTGAAAAAACATGTGTCCTTCAAACATGATCACTGTTATATAGTTTTATATATGGCTCTGTTTTGGTCACAAATGCCTTCTGGGCAATGTTATTCTGTTCCTAAGGGGTCATAGTGATGCAATATTTAAATTGCATTGGTGTAGATCAAATATATATGTTATATTTGTATTTTATATTTTGTATAAAAGTTTCACAAGTTATATTTTTTAATGTTACTTTATTAAAAAGTCAAAAGTAAATTGATTTTGTTTACTCATGCACATGAATTCTATTAAACATACCATCTAGTTGAATTGGCCCCATGGGGTAAAACCGTAATAAATCAGAGTTAACTAAATATTTTTTGTTTGAAAATAAAAAAAAAAATTAAAAAAATGCTAAATTGCATAATTGAATTTTAAAGTGGTATAATTTAAATAAAGAATTGACCAAATTATTTTTCCTTCTTTATATTAAAAGAGAGAATTAAAGACAGTTAGATATTTTGGGTGAAGATAAGGTATTAAGAATGGGTAGAGAAAAAGGACAACGGGGTGGAGTCCATCATATGTTCCATTTAAGAAAATAAATAAACAGTTAGTATTTAAATTGTCTTCAAAGAAAGCATTAATTTAATAAACAAATTGAAATTTTTGAAAATGGATCCAGAAGAAAGCATATTATTTTTTAAAAATCTCGAGTAAGTGGAGAAAAAGAAAAAAAAGATATCTGAGACACAGTTGTTGATGAAAATGATGATGTATATGATGAAAGAAATGCAAGATTTCAAAGCAGAAATGTGTCAGGAATTCAAGAAAATGCAGCAAGAGTTCAAAGCAGAAATGAAGAAAGAAATTAATCAGTTCAAAGTACAAATAAATAGAGGAATAAGAGAAATGAGACATGAGATAACAGGAAATGTAGAGTAAAACCAATAAATCATAGTTAGATTTAACTAAAGAAAGTCACAGAAAAGGAAGTTGAGGTGGTAAGAGATGTAAGGGGAGGGAAGGACGAATTAGAAAATGTAGATCAAGATATAGTAAAAAAAAAGATAGTGTTAAGTATAGCAATTTGGAAAAAAAAATAAAGATAGAAGATAGTGTAAATGAGTTTTCACAAGAAACTAAAAATGAAAAGGTTAAAGCAAATGTTCATGTTCATTTTAAGCATAGTTTTAAAACAAAAAGAAAGAGTAAGAAAAAATATAATTTCAGTTTGAAGAAATATAGAGTTTTGCTAAGTATATAAGTATTCAAATTTTCAAAATGGAAAATAGGATGGAATGGAAAAGAAACAAGGCAATAAATTATAAGTGAGGGATAGACAAATGGTGGAAGGTAATTTATATTATAGAGTTAGTAGAAAAAAGAAAGAACTTCCTGTCAATGTTTAAAAGTTAGTTAATGGATGGAATGTTAAAATAATGAAAAGAAACAAAGGAGCAGAAATGGATAATGAATTTATTGAAAAAAAAAACCTTTGACATAGGTTATAAACCTAAATCTGAAAATATATTTATTTAAAACTAAAATAATAAATTAAAAAAAGAGAAGGAAATGATGATTGTTTATGTAAAATAATAACAATGATGCTTCACTGAATAACTTTTTTTTTCTGTCATGTGCACATTAAGAAGAAAGATGTTTGTAAATAAATAGTTCAAATAAAATCAATAATATGAAGTTAAAGAAATAAGTATAATATATCTGTAGAAAAATAATAAACAAAGTAATGTAATAGAATAAAAGTTTGTTTTGAATACACACAAGTTAATAAAAGAAAGTTAAAAGAAATGGTTTAAAAATAATATTGTAAGATTAATATAAATAAATATGCCAAAATAATGTTTGTAATGGTTTTAAAAAATAATATTGTAATATTAATATAAGTAAATGTATTAAGATAGTGTTTGTATGAATTTAAGATAATATTATAAGGTTAAAATAATATAAATCAATCTAAATTAGAAGTGTATAAGGGATTGCAATTAAAAAAGGGAGGGTATCAAGCATATAATTGAGTTTTAAGAAAAAGTTAAAGCTGTTGGCTAGATAAAATTAGCACATGTAATGGACTGACAGGGATCACTTCTCAGGGGAAAGTCCCCATTTTTTTTAAAAATGCACAATAGGAACAACCAGAGTAAGCTGCAAATCACTTCTTTGGGGGAGAATCACCATATTTCATATTTCGTTCCAAAGGGTAAGTCGAATTGGACACTAGAGAAATACTGCCATTCACTGCAATCTTTTCTTTTACCAAAGTCCAGTAGGAAAACCAGCAAATGAAGCTTTGGGTCATATGTGTAACTGGTATAAGCCAGAAAACTGCATCTGCTTCATTTTAGAATCCCTGTATCACAAACATAGTGTTATCCTCATGGTCATCATCCAGTACAGGATGATTGGAAGCAATGTCATCAAATAAAAGGAAAAAAAGTATAACCAAAGAAGATTTCCCTTGGCATGTATAGTTTTTGTTAAAGAAAGAAACTTAGGAAAAATAAAATTAATCTAAATAGTTCAGATTGAAAAAGGAATTTGTCAGAGATAAAATTATCAAAAATGACAAATGTTACTTGTTTGGGGGAGCGGTGTAATGTACCACTTATGAAAACATGCTCCATGGGAAATTTTTGTCTAAAAATTATTAAAATTCACATACATAACACAAAAGTTTAAAATTAATAATGAATAATAAAATCAATAAGCTGTACATAAATAGGTGAATTAAAAACAAAGAAAAACATTTCATTTAAGATAAATAAATGTATAAATGTTTAAGGAGTTTTTATTATTATTAGTTTAAAACAAAATTTGGTTCATTAAAAGAAAATAATCTATACAAGTTTAGAGTTATTCATATACGTTAAAAGTTTAATCAAAGAAGTGTAAAGAGTTTTTTTAAATAAATGTGTGCATGTTGATAATATAAATGTGTGTGGGTTAAAAATTAAAAAACAAATTCAGAAATGGCTACTAATAAAAAAATCCACAAAACAACAAATTAGCAAAGGCTACCAACTATCAAGAGGAATAAAATCTTATCAAAGGAATGTAATCAAAAACAGGGGAGGAATTTCAACAATAGATATTGCCAGTAAACATAAAAACCAATTAACAAAGTGACAACAGATCATCACATAAATAGACCAGTTCAATCTATCAGTTGAGATTACAATCAGATTAAATCAAGTCCTCAATCAGTTCAGTCAATAAGTCAGTCAATAAGTGTTTACCAAGACAATGCAGTGCTAACAACAATTGGAATCATATCACCTTGATCTGCCTGAGTCCGATGGAAACAGCCAACTTGCCTGGATTAAGTGATACCTGCCTAACAACATGAAAAACTGCCAGGGATGTCTAACTATCTTAAAGAATAGTACCACAAAATAGTAAGCAAAGAAACCTAGATAAAACCTCGAATCCAACTGGTTGGAAAAATTTATATGAAGCAGCAAACAGCAAGAACTCCACATCCAAAGTCTATAGGTAATGAATAACTATTATTTCAATTCTGATAATAATGTAGCCATTGCTAACCTTGAAGCCTCCCAGAGTCAGTTAATAAATGAACTCTATAGCATGCATAAACATCTATTGATGTATGTGCTGTTAATTGTCATGTTATTATTTAATGTTTTTGTTATATTATAATCTAGTGTATGAATTGAGAGTATGTGCATGGTTATATAAAACACCATTGTTTATGTTAGTTAGGATTTATAAAAATTATTAAAATTAAAATAATAAGTACTTATTTAAAAAATTGTGTTAAAAATTTAATATTTGTCGGTCATTTATTTTACCACTAAATTAAGTAACATTATATTATATATTCTTTTGATTGAACTAATTGTGATATCTTAGGTGCTGAATTAGTTTGCCAATCATTCAAAGCATAAACATTTATTTTTGGGTAACTGACTGACACCCAAAGTTTACTCTGAAACAAAAAAGTGCTTTGAATGATAGATGTTGCATTCTGCAGCTGAGAATTCATGTGTCCTTCAAATATGGTCACAGTATATAGTGTTATATATGGCTCTGGCTTGGTCACAGATACACTCTGGCCATTGTTGTTCTCTGTCTAAGGAGCCCTGGTGGTGCAATATTTAAATTGCATTGGTGTAGATCAAATATATGTTATAATTGTATCATATATTTTATATAAAAGTTTTACAAGTTATATATCTAAGTGGTAATTTATTAAAGAATCATAAGTAAATAGATTCTGTTTACACACACAAGTGAACTCTATTAAACACACCACCCAGTTCAATATATATATATATTGTAAATTTTTCATTGGCTATTATGCTGATTGAGACCCATCATTTTAAAATTCAGAAATATAACTTGACCAAATACTTTAATAGATTATAAAGGAGAATTCAGTGGGGATAAGAAATACATATCTTTTATTTGCATTTTTTTAATAGTAATGTAATTTTAATATAAGTGATTTTAGTATATGCAAACCCATTTACGTCTATAAATATGTTAGATTTAAGTAAAAGTTACAATAAATGATATTCAATCATTGTATTTTTGACTTGTATTATTTTGCACTTAATTTTGATGAATAAATAAAAGTACAGTAACTTATTTTCTATAAAATGATATTTTTATAAATAGTAATAATAATAATGCTTTGGAATAAATATTGTCATTAAAATAGTTATGTTTAATTTAATTTCAAAAATAATGTATTTTAAATTTTAATTTAAAAATTTGTAAACTTTATGGTTCAAATTTTTTTAATTATTTTATTGTTATTATTAAATTGTAGACAGAAAATTAATTGATCAAAAAGACTTTTTGTTAATTTTCAATTCATTGACCAATGAAATGTCATTAATTGGGTTTTATATGTCATGCTGTCTGATTAAATAAAAAAAGAAAAAATACAAACTAGGAAGAAAAAGAGAAATAAGAAAAGAAAAAAGCGAAAGTGAATTGTTGTTTCAAGTACAAGTTTGTAAAATTATAAAATTCAATATATTTTGTTTTTGTAAACATTAAAAATAAGTAAATTAATCATGCTGAAAAGAATATAATATTTTTAATAATGTTTAAAAATGATGGGAAAAGTTAAACTAAAATGTCTTCACTTGTGACACAATTATGGTATGGAAATTCAATTCACAATTAAAAATGCTATTGAAGAATAAATACATGCATACGTTGTTGTTGTTATTATTATTATTATTATTATTATTATTATTATTATTATTATTATTATTATTATTATTATTATTATTATTATTATTATTATTATTATTATTATTATTATTATTATTATTATTATTATTATTATTATTATTATTATTATTATTATTATTATTATTATTATTATTATTATTATTATTATTATTATTATTATTATTATTATTATTATTATTATTATTATGTTTCAATAAGGGCTTTATTGATCTCAATTGTTCATACAAGTTTACATCTAGAAAATTTCAAATTTAGCATACAATGAATAGTATTAGGGTAAACATATATAAATGAATAAAGTGATTACACTTTGTGGTTAATAGACTATAACAATATAAAAAATAAAAAAGCAAAAATAATCAGAGTTTTAAAGTTTGATGAGCTTTTTTAGTTTTGTCCGCATGCCACTTTGAATGTTAGTGGTATGATAGTTTTCTTTGCACCTTTCACAACATTGATGGTTGTTTTAACAATGACCATCTTGCTGCATATAAGTGGGGGTTGGTTATTATTTTATCTCAATTTCGAATGTGTAGCAGTTTGTTGATAAATGTATCTGGGTGTCATCTGGTGTTATTGCCAATTAAGAAAGAACATCAGGTGCACCAGTATGCATATAGAACAAATGTGGCTGCCCTTATGCTAGGTATTGATCTTCCCTGAAAAGCAGCTATTATGTGATTAATGATTGTACCTGGTTTTCTGTAGGTGTTACACATCATCTGTCGAATTTCGTTAAGTGCTACAGATTGATAAACAAAGTGGTCCAGTGTCTCTTCTGCTCGATGGCAGAGTCTATAAAAGGGGGCAATAGATATGTACATTTTTTATGATAAAGAAAGTGGGTTGTTGGCAAGGCAATAACATTGATTTTTATGATAAAATCAAAGTATTTGGGCTCTATAGCTCACTTTTTATATTCCTTGACTAGTCTCTTGTTGTTAATTCCTAGCATAAGTTGTATAACATTAGTATCTGCTTCTCTGTTTATTAAACCATAAATATCCCAGTATGAATACTTATGCAAATACTGTTCTGGAATCTTGTCTGTGGTTTTGCATTGGTATATAATGTTAGTGAAAAAAGAACCTTTTGGAGATGGTCTATCTGTTGGAGTAACTTCTAGCAAGTGGTTATATTTTGGGTATTTGGCTAGTATTGTGATTATTGAGTTCCTTAACTTCTGTAGATGAAAAATATTGATGTTGTGCAAGCCAAGTCCATTTTTTATTAGGGGTTGGCTAAGTTTTTTTGTGGAAATTGCAACTGTTTTTCTGGCCCAAAGTAGTTTATTATATTAGGTTTTAATTTTTGAAATGAACACCTTTGAGAATGAAATAACCGGTACATAGTATGTTATTTTGTTTGTGATAAGCTGGTTAATTAACTGTACTTTGGAATGTAGTGAAAGATATGCTTTGGACAAGAAGTTGATAATCTTTTTGGCTTCTTCTTTAAGTTTATGGTTTACCAGTGTATAGTGACCAGGCTGTGGTCTTTGCTGGGTTAAATGTTAATTCATATTTTTGCAAATATTCTTGCAATATGTTTTGGAGTTGCGGTATTTGTTTTTTTGATGTTAGGAATATGATAACATCATTCATATAGGCAATGCACATAGTGCACTGTGTTGTGTCTGGTATCTCAATTCCAGTAAATGCATTTTGTATGCTTTTAATAAGGGGATAGATGTAAAATATAAACAATAGTGAACTAAGAGGGATCCTTGGGATATAGATTTGGTGGGTGTGAAAGTTGGTGAGTTTCTTCCATTTAAAGTTATATGGATCTCTCTATTCAGAAGCAGGTTTGCAATTATATATAGGTGTGTTCTAGGAATTTTTGTGCCTCTTAGTATTTTCAGAAGTGTATATATATTGACTGTGTCAAATGCAGCTTCTATGTCAAGCTGCAAAACAATGGGTCTGTATTTTTTCTAGTGTTTTACTGTGGCTAAAATTGCTTTGAAGAATAAGGCTGCTTCTGTTGTTGAAGAGTTTTTACTTGCATATTGTGCTTCGAAGATAAGTCGCACTATATATGGTTCAATTTCATCTTTAATAATTTTCACCATAATTTTGATGGCAAAGGTCCCATAGATATTGGCCTGAAGTCTGTAATAGGTGGGATAATTGCTTTCTTTTTATTATAGGGTACTATGGCTATTTGATAGACACCCTCCATGGGTTGAATTTGTTGCACTAGATGATTTGCTAACTGACACAAATATTCTGTTGTGAATTTACTTAGATGCTTTAATACAAACAATGGGTCTCCAGGATTACCTGAGTGGCAAGAATTTTGAATAGTAGATCTTTTGTGAATGAGGTTTTTGTCTCTGGTGGGCCAAACAGATTATGTGGTATTTTATATGGTTGTTTTTATTGTAATTTCTTCTTAAAATATTCACAAATTGGCATAATCATATTGTGTCCTACATATGTTCCACTATTTGTATATTGTGCCATTGGCACTTTTACATCTGGTTGGTTCTCCAGCACTCATTTTATATAATCTCTTGTCCAAGTGTGTGGCCTGGTTAGGCATACCTTGCTTTCCTTTATCTTCAGATAGCTTTTGAGTTCATCACATGCTTTATTGTATGCATGTGTAAGCTTGAATATATACTGCTGGGTGCAGTGTGATGGGTTAATCATGATTACTCTCTGGTGCAACTGATCTACCAGAGATAAAAGTTTTGATAGTGGGGGTTGTTTTTTTTGTTATATGGTTGATGTTGAAAGATAACATTTCCATAAATGCTAGATATTTCTGAACTGGGTCACATCTTTGATTTCGTTTAGGATTATGTAGATCTCAGAGAACAGAAATTCAGGAGTTGTTTCTGGGAGTAAAACTATTATTGTTCTTGAAAGTGGAAAGGGTGATATTTGAATTTGGGCACAGTCAATTGTGACTATTTGAGCTGAGTGATCAGAAAAAGTTTAGGGAGTTAGTTTTATTTCAATAAGGTGGTGAAATATTGGAGAATAAAAGTGCAGATCAGTAAGTCAAGAGAAGCAATTATTGTGGAAAAAGATGGCATCATCTGGCAAAAAACCTTGGCCACTCATTAGTGGTATGTTTATTCTGTGAAGCCAATGTTGGGTAAATTCCTGATATTTTAAATTAAAATCTCCAATTATTATTATAATTATTATTATTATTATTATTATTATTATTATTATTATTATTATTATTATTATTATTATTATTATTATTATTATTATTATTATTATTATTATTATTATTATTATTATTATTATTATTATTATTATTATTATTATTATTATTATTATTATTATTATTATTATTATTATTATTATTATTATTATTATTATTATTATTATTATTATTATTATTATTATTACTATTATTATTATTATTATTATGATGATGATGATGATGATGATGATGATGTTTCATAAAGTGAACTTTATTGGGTCTAAGTAGCTCTACAAGTTATGTAGGCTACATTGGCACATTTTTTTACAAAGCACTTTTACAGTCATTTACAATTTTTACAAGCATTGGATAATTTTACATATGTTTAGGTTACAGTCATATTTTGGTTAATGTTTATTTTCCATCTGTTATTTTTGACATGATGTCATTAAGTTTTCTTTCTGTACTTGTTTTCTTAAGGTGATTTTAAAAGGTGTGTAGATTACATTGGTATATTTGCTTACAAAATATTTTTAGTGACATTGATAATTTACAAGTGTTTAGATTACATTCATATTTTTATTACATGCTTATTTCCCTTCTGTTATTCTTTGATATGATGTTGTCATGTTTCCTATCTGTATTTGTTTACTTATTTTGATATTCTTCATTTGTGCTTGTTTGGTTGTGATTCCTTAGTGTGTTTTGCAATTTTTTCTTTGTGTTGATTCTAGCATCTATGAAACTACATATATTTCCATAGGAACATGTATGTGTTGTTGTTGTCCATTGATTAAATGAGCTTTTTATACATTATATGTCATTCTTGGCTTGCCTTTTCAGTGTGTTGATGAGATGTAGATTAATGATTGTCATTATGTATATTTTGGTTTGCTATAATTTTAACTGCAGTTATTTTGATTCTTGTATAATTTAATCAGATCAAAAATGGTTTTTTTTTCTGTGCTAGCATGTGATTTGTGATATCCCTTGATTATAGTTGTAGTTTTTTCTATCTCTTTGCTAGTTAAATCAGAAGTTTCATCTGGATCATCTATATATTTGTCATGGTAAGAGTCTTCTCTTTTGTCTTTTTTTTTTTTTTTCATCTTTGCTGGTTGGCCAAGATGCCTTCTTGTTTCAGGCATTGTTATGGCTGTGTGAGTGGTGCAGACACTGCTTCTCTCTGTTGTATGTGTTTATGTGTTTTTTCTTGATGCAGATGTGTGTTTTAGTTTGTGGTATAGATATCCATTGCTTATATTATTACCATGCAATTTGGGTTTATGCTGTGTGCTTCTTGTTGGCATTCTTATTTTGCTTGGATTATTTTCTCCATCTTCAATTGCCTTTTAAATTTGTGTGTAGATTATTTCAGTATCCATATTTATGTTTTTTTTTTTGTATGTTTGCAAATTGTATCTATTGTTTGGTCTTGCTGCTTGCTTTCAAGTATTGTTTGTTTTGATTCACATTTCATGTTTGTTTAGGGGAGGGCTGTGTATTTTGATAATTTGTTTTTTTTTTTTTGATTCTGTGGGTCTTGGTCTGTACTGCATTGTATTTTCAAGTATCCACATAGTTAGATGTGTAACATTTCATTCTCAGGCCTTTTATATATAGATTAAGCATGACATCCTGATTGATTATTTGTGTGGGTATGTCTTCCAGATTTATATTGGGATTAATTTTTATTTTGAATTCAAAGCTGTTCCAATGCACAGGTAATGTTGTATCTGTAAGATATATAAGTTTAAAATTTTTAACTTCTCCAAATGGTTTCATCATCTGCTGGCACACTTTTATATCTTATACAAAATATGCATTCTCTAATTTTCTCATATTAAAAATTTGTGCATCTCTGTCAACGACTACTACTGAGTAATTCATTAGTAATTTTATTTATGTTTGAAAACGATCTCTTGTGTTCATGGAAAAAATCTATAGCTATATATTTTGAGTTGGGATGTTCTCCTATTCGCTGGATTGTGTCCCACATTCCAGTTGCTATCAGAGCTTCATATAGCAAGGCTCTTGGCTACGACTACTACTGTTACTACTGCTACTGTTACTACTACTACTACTACTACTACTACTACTACTACTACTACTACTACTACTACTACTACTACTACTACTACTACTACTACTACTACTACTACTACTACTACTACTACTACTACTACTACTACTACTACTACTACTATTTTTTATGAAGAGAATATAATTTGTTTATAGTGTTAGGTGTGAGTATTATTAAGTTGTTTGCATCTTAGTAAAATACCTTATATTATCCAATTATCTTACTGTTAGTAATTGTTATTACATTATAAAGGAAAATGATTATTACTCTTGATATACCTCTAAAATAGCAGTGATTATTAAAAGATCTTTTAGTATGCATTTAATTTCACTATTTTTATATAGTTTATTAAATAAGTAAATTGAAGAAAAATCATTATTTTTAATGAAAGATTATGACAGACATTGTCTGTTGTGAGAATTTTTTCTAATGATTATATTAAGATAGTAGTTGGACAATTTCTACAATAGCAGTGCCATTGGGGAGCATATTGTATATATCTCTCAGTGTTTAAACCATCATAATGGGACTATTTCTTATGTCTACCTTATGTTTTTATGTATTATACATTTCTAGTTAATTATTGAGTCTTATAGAGTGGTGTTTATATATATATATATATATATATATATATATATATATATATATATATATATATATATATATATATATGTATATATATATATATATATATATATATATTACATACTTTGATACTTGAGCTGGGCTAAATATATGATTGAAGAGGAAAAAAAGTTTAAAACATACATTCATCATCACCATTATCATCAAAAATTATTAATCCATTGCAGGATGATGGTCTTTCTAAATTCAATCCATCTTGTTCAATCTTTAGCCCCACTCTTACACATCACCCCACATACTTTTTTCTATTATCCTCTCTTCTAGAAATATGTGTATACCAATTATACTTCAGTCTTTTAATACATATTTCTTCTCTTACCAATGTTTTGCATTAGTTACTCCTCCCATTCACTCCTCCATACTTTTTGAGTGGTATAAATTCTCTGTATTGCTCTTTTGCTATGTTTCCAAGTCTCAGATTCATAAGTAAGAAATGGTAAAACAATATTTATCAAAAACATTCCTTTTCATATACAAAAGCATATTTCATTTTAATATTAAGTTATTTATAACAAAAACAATCTGATCAATTTTAATTATATAATTAATTTCATCCATTATATTTACATATGTAGTATTAATTTGGCCAAGATATTTGTAATTGTTAACTTTTTCTATTCCATTTTTATCAATCTTTATTTTATGTTTGGAGAACATCCATTGAAAATATTTAGTCTTTTTAAAGCTTAACTTTAGTCCTACTTTAGTACCTTTATCTTATAATCATTACAACATTTGCTGAAGCACTGAAGCATGAATTTTAAAAACAACTAGATCATCTGTAAATCTAAACAGCTTAAATAATCTTTATTTACTTTTATTCCTTTAGCTTTTAATTTTAATCCACAAAATACTTATTGCAGAACTGCTGTAAAATATTTTGGAGATATGGAGTGGGAGTCACCCTGTTTTACCTGTTCTCATTGTTAACTTTCCTTGTATCATTATGCAATATAATTGTTTCTGTGATTTTTTTATAAATATTCTTCAGAATATGACAATATCATGGATTATATCTTGATGACCCAATGCTTTAATCATTCAAGAACTGCTTATACAACCAAATTCCTTTTCATAACCTACAAATCCTAAGCATAATGGTAACTCATATTCAGTGTCATTTTCTATAACTTATCAATACTTGGATATGATCCATTGTACTAAAATCACTTTTAAATTTATTTTGTTCATTTATTGGTTGAAATCCAAAGTTTTTTGCAGATGAGTTAAAATTATCTTGGTAAATGTTTTGTATAAAACTGATAAAAGAATGATAGGTTTGTAATTTATTATATATTCTTTATCACTTTTTTAAAAATATTAATATTAATACTGCATTATTCCAATCAACTGGTTCATCTTTATCATTTAGACATTTGGTATACAACTTTGCCATTTTTTTTCACCTGCTTTGTTAACATATTGATTATAATTCCATCATTACATGCAGCTTTTCTCTCATTCATAAATTGAATTGTATATCTCACTTCTTCATTTAAAATTCTGTGCAATTAAGAAAATATAATAGTTGGTGACATACTTGTAATTTATTACTATATAATTCATGGTAAAACTATTCTACTTATCTAGTGATGTCATCTCCCATTTTAGTAATAGGTCCATCTTTTTTCCTTATTTCTTCATAAATTATCTAGTCACAGTAGAAATTTTATTGGTCAACTGCTGCTTCTTTCTACCACTTACCTTTGTTGTAGTTTTTAAAAGAATATCAGTTATTTTCCTATTAATTTCATTTAAATCCGTGTCATTTTCAACATCTGTTTAATATTTGAAAACTATTTGCAACTTCTAATTTAAATTTATTAGAGTATATATATATATATATATATATATATATATATATATATATATATATATATATATATATATATATATATATATATATAACAAATAAAAAGACTTATAAATCCAATAAATAATATTATATTTCAACCAGAGGACTGGTTTTCATCAGAAAGGAAAAAATACACAGTAAAATGGCGATAATCAAAAATTACAGATTATCGCCATTTTACTGTGTATTTTTTTTCTTTCTGATGAAAACCAGTCCTCTGGTTGAAATATAATATTATTTATTGGATTTATAAGTCTTTTTTTGTTTTTATATGTATTTCCTTTGGTTAGTTTGTTATATATATATATATATATATATATATTTAATATACTATATATATATATATATATATATATATATATATATATATTGTGGTCATCTGAATGGGCACAAGGGTTTAAGATACTTTGTATCTTAACTGAATAGTTATATTATATTAAAAAATGAAATAGCCTTAGAATTTTAAAATTTTTTGCTGGAGATTGTTTAATGTTTAGATGTATGTTGCTTATGCAGTTTATTGACCACTTGATAGGTATTCATTATTCTTAGTGTGGTTAATGAGATATTTAATATAAGAAAAATGGGTTGTTTATTAATGGAATTAATACATTTTGTCAGAAAGATGCGAAGTTATTTTATGTTGGTGTAATATTTGGTTGAATGGTTTCAAAATCCTTTATTCATTAATACTTATCCTTTTGTCAACAATTAATAGCCATTTCAATCATATTTAGTTAAGATAGTTCAATATTTAGGTTGTAGTACATGTGTATGCATGTATGACTCTGCATTATGTTTCATTTCATTTTCATCTTTAATAACAGAAAACAATAGTATATTCACAATAAAAACATTTAAATAACAGTAATTATCTTAAATAATTAACAAATATATATTTCTTTCCAATGATTAATAGATAGTTAAATCAATGGATTATTTTACAAATTAAATAAATTATTAATCATTTTTATTTGATAGTTAATTAATATTCTTTTTTTTTTCAGGTTTGTAAAAGCTATTTATTTTATTATTATTACTTTTTTTTTGTCATTTAGTTCTGAAAATCAAAGTGATTTTTTTTTTGAAAAGATTCTTTTTTGCATATGTAATTAGCTTAGCTAGAGAGATGCATGTGAGTAACCTTGTGAAAGGAAATGAACTTTGCTAGAGAGGGCTATTTAACAAAGATCTCCAGGGAAAAAAATTGCTTTATGTAATGTAACTGTAACCAGTAAACAGTGGCACATTTATTGTGGAAATTAAAGCCAGTTGCTGAAATCAAATTGATTTTAAAAAGCACTTTGGAGTAAAACTTCGAAAGGATATTAAGAAATATATTATGGAAAAAGTTAATTTCAAAATGCAGTTCTAAGTTTTAAAAAAAGGTACTCAGTTTACTTTATTCTTCTTGATTTAAACATATTAAATTAACCATCTTCCTAACTATTGCTCTCTTAAAAATGTATGTTAATAACATCCAGTCTATAGTACTTCACTTAATTATCATTTTAAATAGGAATAAATTGCATGAATATTCTTGTTGTATCATTAACCAACATGTGTTCTTTAATGTATCTGGAAAACGCATGCAGAACTATTTTACAGAATATGTTTTAATTCTTCACTATTTTTCATGCTATGTTTTTGTGAGGATTAAACATAAAATTAAAAACATGTATATCTTGATAAATTACGCCATGTTTAAATTCATCATAAAGAGATAGCAGTATTTATTTATCTGATATTTCTGGAAATAATACATATGTTAAATGAAGGAAATAAATGTGAGCTACTTCAAATTAAATATCTGTTTAAATCGAATAGAATGATAGAAATGTGGGTAATTTTTGTTCCCTTTGGTAAGGATGGAAAATAAAACAAAGTATTATTAAATGCTATTCAATAAACTACTAAAAATAATTATGTATTCAATTTAGAACTACAACGGAATAAGTGAGATAATTCCTGTCCAACAGTAGTTAAGAATTTATTATATTCTTGTCATAATAGAAGACAAATTGATTGTTTATGTATGATACAGTAACTTAAATAACTTTGTTATGAACATTGAAGATGCTGAGTCCTATTTAAGCATCACTATATTTGTTTGGTTATCCTACAGCAGTTTATTTTAGTTTAAAATTCAGTTTGGAATATGTCCCATATTATTTCATAAACCTGGAACCGAGCTTTGCAAGTGAACTTTTATTTTAAGTTACAAAACTAATAACCTTTGTGTCTTTATTTTTTTTATTGCTTGTCATAATTAATGTATATGATAGGTAGATAGGCTTCTTTATTATTGTGTTCATTTATAATCTGTGTTATTTTGATCTTCGAGACCATCTCTGAAGCATATCTGAATGAGGAGTACGCTGGTAAAAATTGATTGTATTCAAATAAGTTTTATTGTTCTTTTACAAAGGTAAAAGAAACAAGTATTTTTTTTAAATATATTATTAGAGAGAGTTATATTTATTTTGCATACTTTTTATCTCAAAGTGAGAATTTTTTTTTTTTTTGAATCAACGAATGTATAATAGAAATAGTTTGTTAGATATGAAAGAAAGTTCATTCATAATAATTAGAAACATTAAATTTTAAAAAGTAACCTAAAGTTTATTAAATTAAAAGTTATACCTTAATGCAATATTTAATTATCATGTTACCTGTTTAGTGTGTAATTTAGAGTTAATATTATAGATACTTTTTATTCACGGGTGTGTGTTTGTTTTGCACAATTATGATGTTTGTTTGACAAAGTTCAGTTTGTGAATATTTTATGCATAAATTTTGTATATTGTCATATTCTACTGAGTTGAAGGGATTGGTATATGATCTGTATGTATTTATCTGCTAGCGTGTATTTATAATGCTCAATATTTAGAAAAAGCTATGAGAATAGAAATAAAGCTGATTGCGTTATAATGTCTGTAGGGATAAAAGATCTTGCTTATGAAGTATATGTTAATAATTTTCCATGAGTAGAGCCTAGTTTATTTTACATGTGTATGATTAATGATATTTTTTGAAGTGATGTTTTTAGGGCCCTGGTGATGAGGAAATAAGTCCCCACCAATAGTGTATTTAGAAGTAGAAGAGATTGTTGAAATATGATTAAATGATGTTTAGGAAGTTATGTGATGTTTTTTTTTTAGATTCTTGATAATGAGGAATTTTAAAATTCTTCAGTAAGAGTTATCTGCTCCTCATGTAGATTCCCTTTATAATGTATAGTATATATAATCATGAATATATAGCTTTGTGTTAATTAATATGTGGCTAGATAAATTTTTAGATTAACTCTTGATGTAGTATTAGTGTCATATTTTATTGATGAATTATGACATTGTTCGAAATAAAATAATTGTATGATATTTTCTTAATGAATAGAGAGTTTATAGAAAATATTGTTTTACATTATTGCTGCTTGAACGTGCACACACACGCATAATATAAATAATATTGCGTATATAAAGTATAAAGATATTGAAATAATAATGAGGAATAAATGTTTCTTTGAAATACATTATATTCATTTAATTGAAGTATAAAGTATTAAGATTAAAAAACAGGAAATAAATATTTTAAAATACAATGTATTTATTTAAATAAAGGTTATAAATCATCAAATCATCAGAATAAATATGATTTTGTTGCTATAAATGAAAGGTATACATAATTGAAAGTGATTATTAGTCAAATAGAGAAAGTTGCTTTGCTGAAAGCCAAATATAAGTAATTTGATTTATTTTGTTAATCCAGAGTAATATCCTCTCAAAAGTATTTTTTGTGCTAATAATATAACATGTTACTTATTTATTGTCATATAGATGAAGCATGAAGGCAAAGTATGTGTTCGAAGTCAGGATATTTAAGTTTTGTTATTAATTTGCTTTGATAGTAGGGATAATCCCAAACTGATGCTAAAAATTTATTTGATAATTTAAAAATCTGAAAAACAAATAGTCCATTTGTAAATATTATGTTAAACCAAGTTTATTTTATTGTAATAAATGATTTGTTTTAGTTATTTAAAATCTTAAGAACTGTGTCTTGAGTTATTCTTGTGTATATTCGTGTTTTCCATTTCCACATCTCCACATTTCATAAATCTATTACAAAATAGATATATTATTTTAAAGTTATAATATTAAATTTGCTAGTGTCTGACAATATTGTTTTTCTTAATCCAAACATTATAAAGAACATTTGCCACTTGATAAACGTATGAGAAAGGTTGCCAAGTCAGTATATTTGTTAGATGATGATATGAGATTAAAATACCATATCTCTGTCATTATCTTATTATTGAAACACAGTAAAATATTTTAGGCAATTTATTTCATTACATTTTTATCACACTTTAGAATTATAAATTATGGGACAATGTATTTTATTTAATTCAACTGTGTTTGTTAAAATTCCCTGAGATCTTATTGTTTATTTCTTGATTGGCATTAAAGTAGATGTTTAGATTATGACATGCCAAGTCATAGAATTGTTTAAGGATATAATTATAGCAAGCTGATATGTGTTATACTTGGATGAATGAAGAAATTAAGTTTAAAGTATATTTTAATAGACTGTACCAAATAAACATTATGATTCTTTATCATACAATTAATTAACAAAGGAATTTACATTATGTTAAATGTTTTATAATATTTCTTCTTTTATTCATTTATTATCATATATCTTATGAACTGCCTATAGCCTCACACTGAGCTGAGCTGAACATAAACTTAAATATAGTCTCAGTAATAATTTTGTATTATATATTTTGTTATATTGTTCTATTCATTAATAGAGCTGGCGCCTGGGCATTTCATTCATGTAATGTATATGAGCGGTGTTGGGAGTGTAGGTTATAATATATAACCTATGTCCTCTCTCATTTTTATTATCATAACCAAATTTACCTTCATCACTTTCATCTTTCAATTGTTTACCATTTCTAGAATTAAAGTTTTCAATAACCATTTTAAATACTGTTTAGTATGATCAAAAGCCTTTTGTACATCCAAATAAATACACTCTACTAATTTATTACAATGAGTACTTGACAGGGCATAAGCATAAATTATGTGCATTTAGTATTTGATATTAAGTTCAATAACTAATCTTGCCCTCTGTCCTATACTCCATCAATCTCCATATTATTTTTTGTTTTTCCACTGCATTTATAATAAATCCTACTGCACTTTTATTTCCAATACTTGTGCTTTGGTAGTAAAGTAGATGTCCACTTTTTAAATCAATCATCTTTTCATCTTTTCTTCTAACTTCACAAAATCCAATTGTTTTCCATTTAATATGAGGCAGTTTTTGCAATTCTGGCAATCTTTCATCATTTTCAATTGATCTGCAGTTCTAAGTACCTAAATGAAATGTAGTTATAAAATGGCATCATGAGTCCACAGTCAGGGTATTCATAATATGCTTCACCTTTGACCACCAACAGCTGTCTTAGATGCTAGATTTACAGTCTCCTGGAAATAATGTGCATGATTATTTATTTTTGTTTGTCAGATTGTAAATATATTTTAGAAAAAAAATCATTCACCACACTTTCCTCCTGACTTATGAAGCAACTGAGAAGCAAAACCATTGTGTTTCTTGATGTTAAATTCAGAGGAAAAAGTAAATAAGGTCACTATACTGGCTAATGCATGTTGGTTAGTAGTCCATCCATATTTGTATAATGTACGAATAATCACAAAGTAATAACAGCTGCAATGACAAGAACATATGGAGTTGAAATTAGAAATTTGTTCTGCTTGGTTCTTGTAAATCACCCAACAGTAATCAAAGGGTCACTTTTCATAAAAGCAAACTCCTTTCTGAAACCATATATTTAAATATATATATATATATATATATATATATTTAAATATATGGTTTCAGTGTGTATATATATATATATATATATATATATATACACACACACAATAAATTTTTAACATTTATTACAAGGTTAAATTAAAAAATAAAGAATTTTGTTATTTTAATAATAAAAAAAAGTATTCAGTTGTATTGATTAATATTCACGTTTTCTTCCACATGTATTTAAAACAATCTCTTTTTATACAAAAAAAACCAATGAAAAAATTAAACATTTTCTTAATTATATTATTGTAATTTGATGAAGGAAAAATGTGCTTTTTTTTCTATTATAGCCGCATTTAAAGTGATTGAATATAATGTTATATTTATTCACATTGTGAATCACTTTATTATATATATAATATGAAACCTGATTTTTTTTTTTGGAATAACCATGTTTAATAAAATGAAATAAATTTACTGATGTTTCAATAGGATAACACTTATCTTTGACTAGGTGAAAAAATATAATAATAATCTCATGGTTGTAGTAAATAGAAATGTATCACATAGTTGTTTCACAAAATATATTTTACTTCTAAAAACCTTCATTTCACCATATATATATATATATATATATATATATATATATGAATATATATGTATATTTATCATATATATATATATATATATATATATATATAAAACCAAAACTGTCTAACACTATACTAGCAAAAATAAAAATGCAAAACCATAAAACAATACAATACTAGATTAAATTTAAAATTTTACCAAAATCCTTACACAACCATGGTTTCATCTACTACAAATAGACCCTCTCAAGTGAAAATCAACCTAAAGGAAAGCATATATATATATATATATATATATATATATATATATATATATATATATAAATGTAACAATATATATATACGCTCTTCCGATCTATACATACAAACAAACATTCCCATAATTCATTACAAATTCCACCTTCCCTTAACATCAAAAGAAGTCTTCATAAGATTGATAGCCTCAGAATCAAGGAGTTTTATCATCAAAGTCTCCTTTATTCTTTTTTTTAACTCATTCTTTTCATAAAAAATAACCGAAGCATTGTTAAACAATATTCTATGACCTGTATTCAATTCATGAATATATAAATCTGAGTTAAGATACGTATGTTTAACCGTACTTATATGAACCTTAACCCTTTCATTAAGGCTAAATTTACTCTGGTCTACATAAAATTTACCACAACTACATAAAATTTTATAAACAATACCAGGAATAGACCAACTATCAATAGACTGCTTTGAACCATTAAGTAATGAATTCAAATCAGAACCTTTCCTCCATGCAACCTTCATTCCACCTAACAAATGAGTATTCCTAGAAACCAAATTATAAGTTGATGCTTTAAATGATAAAGACATATAATCATCATCCTTACCAACAAAATTATTATCATCCAAATCACGCCTATAAACATTATTATTAAATACCACTTTTTTAATAAAATCATGATTATAACCCAATTCTACATATTCAGCAACAAATTGACTTCTTTGAATATCAGCATCATTATTAAAATTATTAAGCCTTCTATTCCAACAACAAAAATTCAACAAAGACATTTTTTATGTATAAAAGGCTGATAACTATCAGGCCTAATCATATTTCTCAAATTTTTAGGTTTTATAAAATGACTACAAAACAAAACATCATTAACCTCCTCAACATTTAAATCTAAAAACTTTCATTTTACAAAATCAACCCCCCCCCTCAATTGTAAACTTAATACTAGAATCAAAACCATTCATTCCACGTAAATACTCTTCTAATTTCTCTTTCTGAATAACAAACAAACAATCATCAACATACCTAACAAATAATTTAATAGAACATGAAAACATATTAATAATACTACACTCCAAATAATCAATATATACAGCACACATCAATGGAGAAATGACATAACCAATAACCCAATCTTCTCTAATCTTATAAAACACATCATTAGACATAAAATACATTGAATCCTCTAATAGCAAAAGCAAATCATGAAAAACCTTTTTCTTATCTGCAGAAAAACATTCTAATTTTTTTAAAATTGAAAGAAAAACATCAATACTTTTTAATCTATTAACCGATTGATACATATTTTCAATGTCTAAACTACCAAAAACACAATCATCATCCAAAACAAAACCATTTATTTTCTTAAAACCTTCAAAATAAGAAGAAACATAAAATTTACCTAATTTTATATAATCCTTAAAATATCTTATAATAAATTTTGATATTTTATCAACAATTCCTCCTGTAAAATCAAAAATACATCTCAAAGGAAAATTATCTTTATGAGACTTCAAATTAAAGAAAACCTTTGGGGCCACAAAATCACTAGGGTAACAATTTAAATAAGAAGCTCTATCAAAAATCTTTTTATTTTTCATAACTTTCAAAATCTTTTTATTTTTCATAACTTTCATAATCATAATGAAAGTTATGAAAAATAAAAAGATTTTGATAGAGCTGCTTATTTAAATTGTTACCCTAATGATTTTGTGGCTCCAAAGGTTTTCTTTAATTTGAAGTCTCATAAAGATAATTTTTCTTTGAGATGTATTTTTGATTTACAGGAGAAATTGTTGATAAAATATCAAAATTTATTATAAGATATTTTAAGGATTATATAAAATTGGGTCAATTTTGTGTTTCTTCTTATTCTGAAGCTTTTAAGAAAATAAATTGTTTTGTTTTGGATGATGATTGTGTTTTTGGTAGTTTAGACATTGAAAATATGTATCAATCAGTTAATAGATTAAAAAGTATTAATGTTTTTCTTTCAATTTTAAAAAAAAATAGAATGTTTTTCTTCAGATAAGATTAAGGTTTTTCATGATTTGCTTTTGCTGTTAGAGAATTCAATGTATTTTATGTCTAATGATGTGTTTTATAAGATTAGATAAGATTGGGTTATTGGTTATGTCATTTCTCCATTGATGTGTGCTGTGTATATTGATTATTTGGAGTGTAGTATTATTAATATGTTTTCATGTTCTATTAAATTATTTGTTAGGTATGTTGATGACTGTTTGTTTGTTATTCAGAAAGAGAAATTAGAAGAGTATTTATGTGGATTGAATGGTTTTGATTCTAGTATTAAGTTTATAATTGAAGGGGGGTGTTTTTGATTTTGTAAAATGAAAGTTTTTAGATTTAAATGTTGAGGAGGTTAATGATGTTTTGTTTTGTAGTCATTTTATAAAACCTAAAAATTTGAGAAATATGATCAGGCCTGCATATCAGCCTTTTATACATAAAAAAAATGTCTTTGTTGATTTTTTGTTGTTGGAATAGAAGGCTTAATAATTTTAATAATGATGCTGATATTCAAAGAAGTCAATTTACTGCTGAATATGTAGAATTGGGTTATAATCATGATTTTATTAAAAAAGTGGTATTTAATAATAATGTTTATAGGTGTGATTTGGATGATAATAATTTTGTTGGTAAGGATGATGATTATATGTCTTTATCATTTAAAGCATCAATTTATAATTTGGTTTCTAGGAATAGTCATTTGTTAGGTGGAATGAAGGTTGCATGGAGGAAAGGTTCTGATTTGAATTCATTACTTAATGGTTCAAAGCAGTCTATTGATAGTAGGTCTATTCCTGGTATTGTTTATAAAATTCCATGTAGTTGTGATAAATTTTATGTAGGCCAGAGTAAATTTAGCCTTAATGAAAGGGTTAAGGTTCATATAAGTAGGGTTAAACATATGTATCTTAACTCAGCTTTATATATTCATGAATTGAATACAGGTCATAGAATTTTTTTTTAACAATGCTTCGGTTATTTTTTATGGAAAGAATGAGTTAAAAAGAAGAATAAAGGAGACTTTGATGATAAAACTCCTTGATTCTGAGGCTATCAATCTTATGAAGACTTCTTTTGATGTTAAGGGAAAGTGGAATTTGTAATGAATTATTGGAAGGTTTGTTTGTATATATATATATATATATATATATATATATATATATAATATATATATATATATATATATATATATATATATATATATATATATATATATATATATATATATATATATATATATATATATATATATATATATATATATATATATATATATATATATTCCTTTAGTTCGATTTTCACTTGAGAAGGTCTATTTGTAGTAGATGAAAAAATGGTTGTGTAAGGATTTTGTTAAAATTTTAAATTTGATCTAGTATTGTATTGTTTTATGGTTTTGCAAAAAATATATATATATATATAAAAAAAAAATATATATATATATATATATATATATATATATATATATATATATGTCAACAGATGGCATTCTACCAAAAACACCATCAAGAGTATGTTTACACAAACGTCAGAGCATGCATTCACTATCTCTAACTTTAATTCCACTTTCAGATCATGATTTCAAGCTATTTGCTGTCATCAGTGAAAGACAGGAAATTTAGGAACTAGATCTAAACACAAACTCTGAGCGTTTATGAACAGTTTCTATTCAGAATGAACAAAAGTTGAGCTATTTATACCATTTTAAACAATGGAAAACTTTATTTAGCAGCAGTGTTCGTCTCATGAAATAAAATCAGTTTATGCATCTACTTTTATTAAAAATTACATACACACATGCACAAATATTTATTTATTTATTATAAGATAAAACAAAATCTCTTTATTATTTTATTAAAAATTCATTTAAAGAATGTTAAATCATTTATTTATTACAAGACTTTTTTACTTCTTTTAAACAAAAAAAAATCTTTTATTTTAAAACAGCTTATTATTTTACACATCATTTACAGTTTGTTTTATTTAATACAAAATTCCATTCCCCCCTGCTCTTTAGTTTTTACATTTTATTCTATTAATATTAAAATATTATATTTTTAAAACATGGGACTTGTACAATTAATTTAATATAAATATACTTTGGTACAATATATATATATATATATATATATATATTGTACCAAAGTATATTTATATTAAATTATATATATATAATAAAATGAAATATATTCAATTTATAGACAACTAAATACTTAAAATATATAAATAATAAATTTATTAATATCTAATCAATTTTCGTTCAAAAATGAACCTTATCAAGATATTATAACAATTGAAAAAATTCACGTGATTTACATATCATATACAGGTCAAACTTAACAATAAAGATGTTTTTAAATTTTCCAATTTTTATTTAATGACCATTTTTCACCTAACTTAACTGACCCTTGTACTAAATTCATACATTTCTCTTTATTTTCATGTACATACAATGTTTCATATACTTTTCTTTCTTTATATTTTTTACAATATTTGATGACTTCAATACTTTCTTCACAATTCATAATGTGTCCTGTTTCTAAAAAATGGCAAAATGGACCTGATTTAATATATTTTCTATTTATAGCTCTGTCATGCACTTTAACCCTTTCTATTTTACTTTTTGCTGACTGACCTATGTATATCATCTTGCATATTTTACAAATAATTTTATATACTATTGCTATCCTATCATTCTTATCGTTCTTTATTTTAGAATTACTTACTAGTTTTTTTTTTTTAAAGATTTACTATTTTTCTATCCAATACCTATATTAAGATTTTTTTCTCTATCATTTAGAATTTCATATACATCTTTAGAATATGGAATAGAAATCCATTTCTTATTTTTTCTTTCAATTTTATTGATAACTTTTTTATACCTATTTTTATTTATTAAAATATTTTTACAATTTTACTATCATATCCATATTCAATGTATTCATCTTGAATTTTCAATTTTTTCTCCATTGCATCTTTATCATTTAATGTAATCCTATCATTTTTTCTTTTAACCCTATTAGTACCCCCATTTTTTGACACCAAGGTTGATAAGATTCTGGATGTATCATTCCTCTAACATTTTTATTTTTTATGTAGTGCTTTATATTAATCATTCCATTTTCATCCTTTTTTATTAATAAATTTAAATATTTTATTCCTTCTTCATTACTTTCTATAGTAAATTTAATATTAAACATATTTTATTAAGCTCATTAAAATCTTTCATTATGCTTCTTCCATTTGTTACAACTAAAATATCATCCACATACCTAAAATACTTTATAGTTTCTCCATTTTCGATATACTTATCAATTATTTTCTGCTCAATCCAATCAACCATAGTTGATGCCATAATTCCACTTATTGAACAGCCCATTATCCATCCTTTATCAATACTCCAAAATTCATTATTATATTTAACATATAAAGTCTCATTAATCATGATTAAAACCTCTTCTATGATTTGTTAGAGGAATGATACATCCAGAATCTTATCAACCTTGGTGTCAAAAAATGGGGGTACTAATAGGGTTAAAAGAAAAAAAATGATAGGCTTACATTAAATGATAAAGATGCAATGGAGCAAAAATTGAAAATCCAAGATGAATACATTGAATATGGATATAATAGTAAAATTGTAAAAAATCTTTTAATAAATAAAAATAGGTATAAAAAAGTTATCAATAAAATTGAAATAAGAAATAAGAAATGGATTTCTATTCCATATTCTAAGGATATATGTGAAATTCTAAATGATAGTAAAGAAAAAAATAAATCTTAATATAGGTATTGGATGGAAAAATAGTAAATCTTTAAAAAAACTAGTAAGTAATTCTAAAATAAGGAATGATAAGAATGATAAGATAGGAATAGTATATAAAATTATTTGTAAAATATGCAAGATGATATACATAGGTCAGTCAGCAAAAAGTAAAATAGAAAGGGGTAAAGAGCATGACAGAGCTATAAATAGAAAAGATATTAAATCAGGTCCATTTTGCCATTTTTTAGAAACAGGACACATTATAAATTGTGAAGAAAGTATTGAAGTCATCAAATATTGTAAAAATTATAAAGAAAGAAAAGTATATGAAACATTGTATATACATGAAAATAAAGAGAAATGTATGAATTTAGTACAAGGGTCAGTTAAGTTAGGTGGAAAATGGTCATTAAATAAAAATTGGAAAATTTAAAAACATCTTTATTGTTAAGTTTGACCTGTATATGATATGTAAATCACGTGAATTTTTTCAATTGTTATAATATCTTGATAAGGTTCATTTTTTGAATGAAAATCAATTAGATATTAAAAAATTTATTATTTATATATTTTAAGCATTTAGTTGTCTATAAATTGATTATATTTCATTTTAAAGAATAGTGTATTTGAAAGACAACATAATGGTTTTGTAATGCCATCATTGTGATATATATATATATATATATATAATTTATATATATAAAACATAATGGTTTTGTAATGCCATCATTGTGATATATATATATATATATTAGAATTTTGCATTTTTTATTACTATCAATTTAATCACATTTCTTTTTTTTACAGTTGTATTTAGAAATTAAACATATATCAAAATATTTTTTGTTTATTTTTATCTTATTTTTAATGATGAAATAAAACAAAATGAAGTGTTTATTAATGTTATTTAAAATATACGATCTATAAAATATTTAAATTATATATAAATTTATGAAAATAGAACAAAAAACAATAATAACATTTTGAGACAAATCAAAATTTTCTTCATCACAATAATAGATTTGTCTAATTTACATTAATTATTTATCCATTATTCCTACAAAATTATCCATTTTATTTCCATTTCTTACAATAAAAATGATAATGGCTATATTCCACATAATTAGTATTTTAATTAAATTCTACCCCACTAATATTTAGTTTTATTTAATCAATTTCTAGTTTTTTTATGTACAGTCTAAGAATAATTTATATCTAATATTTTTGCACAATAATTGTTGGAATAAATTAACTGCAAATTGATTTTTTTATTCAGAGTATATATTACACTGACCCGTTTTCAAAATCATTGACAAATATTTTTTAAATTTGCATACATGTTATCATATTTAAATATTAACTTAGAATATATATTTGAGTGAGTCAATTTATTATAAATGTGAATAATATTTCATTTATTTGTTTATTTATTCTATGTGTTGTTGGTCACAATTATTAGTTTAAGAATTTTGTTAATATATTGTATATTTATTTATATTAAATTTAAAACATGCATAAAATATATCATTAGCTATATTACTTGCAAAACATATATTGTTTAGTTGTTGTTGTTTTTTTTTTTTCAAAATCCAAGAAATAATACTTGATGTTAACTTAATTATGTTGATTATTATAATTTTATAGTAGTGCAATGCATATTTAACAAAATAATCTAACAACTTCCCAGATAGAAATAAATGTGTATAGTTTATTATTCTTTCACTTTCAGTACACCCAATAATACCCCACACCAAAAATTTACATTTTAAATTGAGCTGGTGCAGAATTCCTGTAGCTGACACTTACGGTTCTCACATCATTCAATTCACTATTTTCTTATGTTTAAACTGTTATATAATTTTTTTCTATGATGAAATTTAGATTTTTTATGATTTTTTTGAGATGCAATATTTGATTTCTTTATATATATATATATATATATATATATACAATATATATATATATATATATATATATATATATATATATATATATATATATATATATATATATATATATATATATTACATACATACATACATATATACATATATATTTAGCATTTGTAAAATGCTTTGAACAGTTGAAATGGACACTCTCACTGCTTGTTGAGATTATTCAATTGCTGATGTTTGCATTCATGAGCCTTCTATTTGTTCAAAAACATGTCTTTTTTTCTATGATGAAATTTAATTTTTTTATGATTTTTTTTTTTTTGTAATGCAATTTTTATTTTTTTTCTTCTCTTTTTTTTAGATTTAGATTTCATGTAAATGTATGGACTTTCACAGATTGCTTTGATTGCTTGTTCCAATTGCCATATATGTATTCTTAGCCTTATTCTTTGAAGAAGCTAATTTTAGTGACAATTTTAGTAATAATTCTTATCTAGAAACTGCATTGACCAAAAAGTTATTGAAGTCATTTTATTTGCAGGACAAGCATGAAAATTTCATATAGATCTTCACAACCAGAGCGTGAACTTGTAATCAACATTGAGATCATGCTAGCTATGTGTTTTTTATTACTTATTTTTTTATATTTTTCTATAATAAAATATGTGTAAAAAAGCAATAAATATGCTGTAGAATTTTAGACAATTTCATTGACAATAAAAACATGCATACTCAGTTATCCACTATCATATTTTTTCTCCCACACATATATTTAATCAGTGCTCATGATAAAAGTTTATTTTGATGTTTATTGATATAATTCAGTTTTTATTAAGTTTATCATAGAGATATCTTGTTTCACTTTTTTTTTTGAGTACACATTTACTTAAAAGGAATATGTATTTTAGTTCACACCACATTTTTCAGTAATGTAATATAGTAATTAATAATCTCTTATTCTTATCTTTTATTTTCTTTGCGTATCTTCATATAATCAGTCTTATATATTTCTTACAGTTTCGACTGTCCAGCAGTCTTCATCACAGTTCTATCTTCTTATCTACTTTAATTAAAATAAAGAAGTTTTTAACAAAATTATTTGCATTAAAGTATATATGAAAGAAATTTTATAAGCAATATATATGATTATATGAAGATATGCAGAAAAAGTGAAAGAGAATAAAAGAATATACTTCTGATAAGAAAAGAATCACACAAAGAATTAGAAAGAAGAAAGACAAGTTTTAGATATAAATAATATATAATATATGGTATGGAAATATATGCCAATATAAAAATGTTAATTGACTACATTAAAGAATTGGAAGGATATGAAATATCAAGAATATTAAATGACAGATGGAAATTAATATTAAAATTAAATTATATGAATAACAATATTAAATTTATGAAGGACTGTGAAAGATACAATTTAATACCAAATTTTATTAAGATGAGAAAATTAAGAAAATGAATTAAGAATAAAGTAAACATTATAAATAATATAAAAAAGAAAATTTTAAAAAAAATATAAAAAAGAAATACAAAATGAAAAAAAGATATATAATAGTATTGAAAGAATAGAAGGAATATTGATTAGAATGATAAATCGGAAAGAGGAAGATTTATTAAAAAACATATGTGAAAGAAAGAAAGAAATGGTAAAAAAATACAAGGTTGAGACATAAAAGAAAAATGGATAATTTGAAGAAAGATAATGTAGAAGGAAATAAAGAAGAATATGTAAAGAATAATATTGAAATATGTAATGTAAGTGGTATAGAATTGAAAGAAGAAAAGATGGAGATACTTAAAAAAGGAATAAAATATGTGCCATATGGGAAGTGCGATAATAAAGATATATTAGAAGTTCAAGTATTAATAGTAAAATCAGCACAGAAATATATAGAAAATAATTACAACATTTATTATTATGAAAATAAAGAAGATTGGAAATTTTGAAATAACCATCATTTTAATTAAAGCAGAGAAGATAGAGCTCTGATGAAGACTGCTGGACAGTCAAAACTGTAAGGAAAATAAAGAAGTTTTTAAGAAAATTTGTTGCATTAAAGTGTATATGAAAGAAGTGTTATAAGCAATATAAATAATTAATATATAATAATATTATAATATAATAATATATATCTATTTACTAAAGTTATATTTTTTAATAATATCTTGTAAACTATTCCTGTTATTTTTCACCCACTAAAAAACAAACATATTTCTAACAGATACCCTGCATGAAGGGACAGCCAAACATTTCTAGCAGATGAAATGATATGGAAGAACAAGATTTGGGTCAGCTAATAAAAATGGAAGTTACCAATTGCATTGTTTTTTGTAATTTTTTCACAGAAAAATTTGTGACAAATATGATGAATCTGTTTATGAAAGTGTCATTTTAACATTTAACTTTCAAAATTTAGAATTTGTTAACCCATGTAAAAATAAACATTTTTAAAGTATTATTTTTTAAAAAAAAATTTTTAGGTAATGATTACTTTGCCAGCTTCATCACATTCTATCATATTTTCTTTGTCTAACAAAGTATGTATTTTTATATTTATTGTATTCAAACAGAAGATATGTTATAAATTATGTTTGTTATATTTTTATTTTAAATTCAAGATGGCATACTGTAAGTCAAATTAAAGAGCAATATCTATATGTCATTAATATAAACAGCTGATATATTATTGAAAATGGATTTACATCTTGCTGATCAAATAAATCTCAAAAAAATTATTAAGATATATTTTAACTTCTTATACTATTAAAAAAAATGAGATATTAACCTAGAATTTGTTGATTAAAAAATCCATTATAACATTATTAATGCAATTTCATTTTAATGTATATAAATATAATTCATCAGTAACAGCATTTAGAATTTATAAAGTATAAATATCAAAACATATTTATTGATAAAAGACACTGTTAGAAATGTCTTATAAAAGACAGTATTATAATAATCAATTCAATTATTATATATGATTTTTAAAAGGTTATTATTAATAAAGTTAAAATAAAGCATCATGCATTCTATTTGTATTTTCTGGATGTCATTGCCAGATTAAGAAGTATTTTCTAGCATGATTTGACATTAATAATCTGATATAAAGACTTTAGATTTATAAAACAAAATTATTTGTTTTACAATATGTATTAATGTTTTACATGGCAACCTTTACAGGCTTATTAAATGTTTCCATGAAATGAGATAACCAAATCTTATTTTGAAAAATTTAATTAGTTCCATAAGTGAATATTATTCTGAATATGGTATGTGGCCAAATTGAATTATTTTATAAATTTTTATAAACATTAATTTCATATATTGCTAAAATATTATGAAGAAAAATATTAAATGCAAATTATTTTTTTTTAAAAAATAAAAAAAAAACAGTCCTTTTTTACAATGATTTCTGTTTATTGGATTAGTGTTTTTCTATGTTTTTAAATCAATATTTTGTATAAATTTCTTGTACACCTGCATCTCATTTTATAGGTTTTCAAAAAATGTGCACAAAAGAAATTGCAGAAAAATAGACTTAACTTACCTTGAAAAATGGGGCATAGGTTATGTAATTTTCGAAATTGGCATAAAAGCAAAGCAGCAAGGAAAAAATATTTTAAAATTTGCATTAAAAAACTAAGGAAATAAAATATGATTAATAAAAAATTTCACATATTTCAAAAAAATTAATATAAGACAAACTTTTTTACTTTTTTTATTAACTACAGTATTAATTTTACATTTTTAATACATATTTTAATCAGTACCAACACTAGACAATATGCCTTCATTTGTGAACTAGTAAGAAATCAGATTCATTATGCAATGTACAACTAGTGCCACTTTCAATATTTTTCTATGTTAATGGTTTTCTGTTTCTATATTAAAAAAATGAGATCACAATCAAAACAAAAAAGTTATACATTATCATTAGAAATATTTTCAATTTATAAAATCAATAAAATATTTGTTATTATTTATTTTAAAAATCTAAAAAAATATTTATTTCTATTAATATCTAACTACATACATTTTAAAAGTTTAAAATTTTTAAATATTTATTACAATATTTTATATGTATGTATAAATCTATTATTATTACTTACTCATTAGTATAAGTAAGTTATTTACATAGAAGCTAAGATTCTAAATACAGCTTCAGGCTTTTTGAAAAAAAATATTTCAAGCCAAAATAAGTTATTAATAATTTAAATTTATTGATATCTAATAAATATAGTGAAATATGAAAAATACTAAGAAGAAACATGAATCACATAACTTCAAAATCGCATTAAAATAAACCGCATGAAACAAGACCCAGTTGTATTTTTAATAAAATATCAGAAATAATATGTGTTAAAATATCAGTAATAACATAAGTGTTAAATATTACATCCATGAATATAAAAACAATCAGTATTTTAATAAAAATATTTGTGAATATATTTTGTCAGTATTTAAAGTAGAAACAATAGTACTGATCAGTATTCCAATGAATACCTGCATCCATATATATATATATATATATATATATATATATATATATATATATATATAAATATATATATATATATATATTATATATATATATATATATATATATTAAAAAAAACTCCAAACATTAATAAAATAATAATTTAAGTCAAACTTAAAAAAATCATTTTAGCATATTTGAAAAGGATTATTTCTCTAAATATTAGCAACACTAATACTGATGAGTATTTATTAAACTTCCATGATGTTAATTGGATAACAAATCAACCATTGTGCTAAAACAGACATATATACATAAATGAATTTGAGAAGTTCATATTTACATAAATAAGAAATAACCTTTAACAATTGACGTTACCAAAAATTATTAATTACTACTAACTAACATTCCCTGAGGCCAAAACAGTTTTTTTTTTATTAAAATTATAATAGCTTTTTTGTTTGAGATTTTGATGAAATATAATAACAAATCATGGAAATATTTAATTCAAAGTATATAAATAATGAGAGAGGGAACACATATATAAATGAAAATGAATATATTTATATTATGAAAAATAGATACATCGATAAATTTTAAACATAAAGTGAGATACACACATATTTAGAAGCATGTAGGAAGCAGATAGATAAATAAATGGATTGATAATTGGGTTCAATTGACAAATAGAAAAATAAAAATATAGATGTATAAATTGATGTTTGAATAAATAGAGATATTTTTATATTTAAACTTTTTAAATTTTTATAAAAAAATTTTATGTGCATATTATGAAATTGCAAAGATTATTTATTTATGTAAATTATTTAATAAATATTCTAATTTTTAAATGAGGAAAAAAAAATAGAAAACCGTCACTAAAAAAATAAGTTCATAAAAAAAGTCATTTCCTTGTAGTCTAACTTTCCATGACCCATAGAGGAAAAGTCACACTAGGATGATCACTTTCAATTAAACTTTGAAAGCAGCCCGTTTTAATTTAAACATTCTATTAGCTTCCCTTCACTTCTTCTGTAATATGTCAATCTTCAATGATTCTGCTGAATGATTGTAAGTTTCACATGGCAGCTGAGATGAAATAAATGACAGTAAAAGTAGTGACCATTTCCTATAGGAAAAGTGAAATGTCAAAAAATACAATAGAATATCTAATAGGTTTAATTTTTCAGTCTCAGAACTCTATAATGGTCAGTGAACAACAATTCTCCGATAAACTAATCAGAAATTAATTTTAACTTTGCATTTATTTTTTCAAAGTTTTGGGTATCAAACTTTTTTCTTACATTTTTTATTGACTTTTATTTATTGGCATAAACTCATTTTTCTGACAAATATGTATATATAAAACTATTCAGACTTATAGATATATAATGCACTTATTATATCTAAACGTATAAGATCGTAAGTCATCATAATCATTAAAAATTCCCATTATCCCCCCCCTTACAAACACTTTGAATGTAAAAATTAAAAATTCCAAGATTAATAATTAAAAGTTTATTTGAAAAAAAAAGTCTAGGGTCTGAAATATATGTAATGTGAGAGACCCACAGGATTATAATTATTTTAAATGAACATTTACAATCTTATAAATTTAGTTCTAAAGAGAGTGCTACAAACGCAGGGATATGATTAGTTACAAACATATTCGACATTGCATTTAATTATATGTATATATTATACCGGTCAAGTTTGTACATTTATATAACAGAATCTAGAATCCATGCAAAGAGACCAAGGCTAAACAGACCAGGAATATGATGCCACAAATCCGACCACACCCCAACTCATCTGCCAGAACTCCAAGACTCAAGACCCTACAAAAAAAAATCTTGGAGTTACACATAGCACACCATTTTATTCATGGCCAACATAGGTCAGGGAGATGCAATAAAACTCTGATAAACAAAGGAAGTCTCTTAACTTGACTAAGATATTACTAATTTAAATGATGATTAATGTATTGTTTTATAAATGAATAGGATCAATAATTAGAATTGGACAGAATTGGATCAATAACGAGACTGAGAATGAAATGCACTAAATTAGTTAAACATTTATTTACAAGTAAAATAAAATTGACAAGAAAATTACATATCTCCAGCATACAATGCATGCAAGCACAGGGTAGATAAAGAGATAACACATTCTCATTTTGCAACTGAATTTAAAGATTGAGTTTATACAAGCAATCATTGTGTTTTAGAATAGATGAGTGTAACAGATGCTCATCTTATGAAATTATTTACAGATGATACATAAATAATCACTATGTTATCTCTATAAATATAGTTATGCCAACTCCTGTTAACTTGTGGTCTCTATATAGATAAGTAATCATAGTAAGCCTTGATTAAACTAATAATTCATTAGTTATTGCAAACATGATATTACTGAAAGATGAGTGCATAAACCAGCTCAAGTAACATTGGATAGAATATGGCTTTCAAGAGGAATTTTTAGATCAATATTGAAAGTAATATATTAAGGAGGTAAAGTTGGCTGCAATGCACTATATCACAGGTAAATGACAATAAGAAAAGTCACTCTGCAGATGGATGAATAACTCCAGGATTCTTGCGACAAATGCCGGTATCCTGTAACTGATTGCCATGCTGTGATTGAAAGAAACATTTGTGTTTGGAAATGGTGGGGGGAATATATGCTAATCTGGCCTGGGCTCAGGCTTTGCTACTGCTCTACCCTCTAAGAGAAGATGTGCCAGATTCACTGTGGCTCCATCTTAATATACATAATTATATGTAACAGCAAGACAAGAAAATATCTAATAAAATAATGGATGCTATTTACCAAGCGAAGAGTATTATATTTCATACTATGAAGTACAAAAACAATAGCACATTAACTATGTCAATCAAAACCAACTCTTGTGTAGCATGATAATACATACATATGCTACTGATGGAAATATTAATAACCTGTTTATTTTAACAGACTCAATCCATTTGGCTACTTTAAATATTTATAAAAAGTATATTTCTATGGACTTAATACTAACTTAAATGATAAATATGCTTATGACTACCTCCAAGGTTAGTTGATTTCTTATTAAAAATATATAAATTTAAGCTTTCCACTTGTTGATTGAAATGAGCCACATTTCACATTTTAAATAAAGTTAATAAGAATAATAATGAGCACAAGGCAAGTTGTTATTATTTATAAAATAGGATTTCAAAACAGTGTGCAGGAAGGTGATGCTATAAAAAAAATTATGTGAAGATGTTTAAATAAGATCTTAAAAACATTAAACTGAATACTCACTGTTTTGAAGTATTGGCATATGAAATATAATGAACTTTTAACTAAAATAAGCAAAAAAATATAGACATAACTGCAGTGATATAACTTTAAATTAAACAATAGTAATTTATTTTTAAGTGAAAAAAAATTGTAAATTGGCAGGTCATTTTAACTTTTAGAAACATTATATTTGAGAGCAATTTACAAATAGTTTTAAATATTAAATGGGTTTAAATTGGAGTTACAATTGGGTTTTACAATTACTTAAGATCCTTTTAATTATTTTAAGGAAAGTTAGCTAACTTGGATTAGATTATAATTTATATAGGAAATTACAGAGCTCTGCACTTTTGAAAATAAAACTGTATTGGTATTATTTATATGGACTGCAAATGCTGGGCTGTAAGTTTGGTGAGGTTGACTGGGTGTCTGGTGGCATCATCTTCTTTCCTGATAAGGTAGGCTTGAGTCTGCTAGTGGCATGACAGCTACAGCATTGTGATGAAAGAAACCTATGTTCTGCCCCTGTTGTCACAGCAAAAAAATGCCCAGTTTTAGCTGGACATATTAGAAATTAACCCAGCATGGCGACTGACTGCAACTGCTTTCTAAAAAAATAGAGTTTTAAATGCAGGGTATTTGTATGTTTGGTGTCAAGTACTTACATTATCAGAATCTATATCACCTCAGGACTCATTATAACTCAATATTTAATTAAAATATTATAAACTTTATATAATCTAGATTTCAAATCTTTGATAACTTATGGAATGTTAGAACTGTTCCCTAAGCTATTATAGTTAAGATTTTTCATTGTAAACAATTTCCAATTTAGATTTTTAAAATAACTTTCAATCTTATCTAAGGCGATTTTAATTAGCAAGTTTTTGAAGTAATCTTACTTTTACCGAATGCAGGTGTGGTCATTAATGACATTTTTATTTACAACCAAAAACCAAAACTTTTTATTTTTAATTATACATAAAATAACCTTTTAACATTTTGTTTTTAAATAACACTTTTTTCTTAAATGTACTTTGTTTTTATACATAGCAAAATAAAACCTTTTTTTTTTAAAACATATTTTCAAAAAACTTTTGCCCTGAAATATATAAAACAAAAAAATCTGTTAACATATTTTTAAAGAAACACAACATATTTTATTCATACTTCCCATATATATATATATATATATGATAAATAAAACAAGTTATAAATTTCATAAGTTGCTTTTAAGCTTGCATTTTATGATCACTAGATAGAGATTTAACAATAGCTCCAAACAAGCTTTGTTTACATAAGCAGCTTATAGATATAGAATTCAAAATCTCTGGCCGTTCTCCCTACTTCCTGACCAGCTAGTTTTGAGCTAAATGGCTCGTGTCAAGGAAAGGCCAGAAGAATAGAAACTAGATCTAAATACCAACTCAAGAGTCAGCACTTATGAAACACTTTTCTATTAATCTGAAAGCATGAATTTTTCAGACATATAAATATCTTTAAATCCAGCTTAACAAACTAGATAGATATATGGACCTCAATTCAGCTCAGTATCACCATATTGTAAAAGCCTCTGCAATATATAGCATTGCAAAGATCTTCAAAGGTACACTTATGATAAATAAAACAAGTTATAAATTTCATAATATGCTTTTAAGCTTGCATTTTAAGATCACTAGATGGAGCTTTACCATTAGCTCCAAACAAGCTTTGTTTATATAAGCAGCTGATAGAAATAGAATTCAAAATTTCTATCTGTTCTCCCTACTTCCAGACCAGCTGGTTTCAAGATAAACAGCTAACATCAGTGAATGGCTGGGAGGCTAGAAACTAGATTTAAATACTAAATCAAAAGTCAGCACCTATGAAACACATTGCCATCAATTTTAAAGCATGAATTTTTCAGACATGTAAATGTTTTCAATCCAGCTTAACAAACTAGATAGCAATATGGGCCAAAATTTAGCTCATTTTCACCATATAGTAAAAGCCTCTGCATATATAGCATTGCAAAAACCTTCAATGGTACACTTATGATAAATAAAACAAGTTATAAATTTTGTAACTTGCTTTTAAGTTTGCATTTTATGATCACTAGTGGCTCCAACCAAGCTTTGTATGCATAAGAAGCTGATGGAGATAGAATTCAAAATCTCTATCTGTTCTACTTACTTCCAGACCATCTGGTTTCTATCTTAATGGATCATGTCAGTGAAAGCCTGGCTGGTTTTGAGCTAAATGGGTCACATCAGTGAAAGGCTGAGAAAGTAAAATCTAAATCTAAATACCAACTCAAAAGTCAGCACATATGAAACACATTTTTATCAATCTGAAAGCATGAATTTTTCAGACACATAATGTCTTCAAATCCAGCTTAACAAACTAGATAGCTATATGGACCTGAATTCAGCTGTTTCACCATGTAGTAATAACCTCTGCAATATATAGCATTGCAAATACCTTCAAAGGTACACTTATGATAAAGAAAACAGGTTATAAATTTTGTTACTTGCTTTTAAGCTTGCATTTTATGATCATTGGATGGTGCTTTACTAATAGTTCCAAAACAAAAATAGATTTATTAATAAATGTATTAATAGATTTATTAATAAAGAAATGGGAGTTAGAGAGGTGAAGAAATAGTATGGAGAGTAAAAAGAGTTTATATATATATATATATATATATATATATATATATATATATATATATATATATATATATATATATATATATATATATATATATATATATATATATATATATATATATATATGAAATAAATAGAATATTAGGTGTGAGTTAATATATGATAATAATAAGGAAAGTAGTTAATTATTTAAGACTCAAATGGGAGCTTTAGCGACAAAAGAATATACATGTAAATGGGAAAAAATGTGTGATTTATTTTGTAAATTATGTAAGGAAGAAATAAAAAATGTTAGGCATTTGTTAATTGAATGTAAATCCTTGAAAACAGAAGTGGTACATATAATGAAGTTATGGAAGAATAAATATGAAAAAAAGTGATTATATAGAAAGTGAATTATTGCTTTTTATGCTGGGTTTGGAAAAAGATAAAGGGGATTTAGATATAAATGTTATAGAGTTGACAAAGATTATGTTGTGGAAATAGAATGGAGCAGAATATCGGAAAATTTAGAGTGGAGAATGGAAAACAAAGTGGCTAACAGGTTTATCTAGGCATAATTGTTGAAAAATTCTTGATTTCATGTAAGGAGAAGCCACAATACATCACATCACATCGAGCATTGTTTACATAAGCAGCTGATAGACATAAAATTCAAAATCTTTACCTGTTATGCATCCACCCCTCCCTTGAGAGTAAAATGTCATTCGGAGCATTTTAGCTCTAATTTCCAAAATTAATAAAATAATATAAAATCCTAATACTTTATTATAAGCATGATGCGTTATTTGCTAAACTTTATCTATTTCCATTTATTAATTGTGGCAATCAAGCATTGAACATTCCCTTTATTCCAGTCCCCTGATCAATTTTAAATGCATTTTTTCTATGTTCATGTATGATCTTATACAGCCCATCGTATATTAGTTGAAACTTTATATATATTCTCTTCTCAAGAAGGCTTACTAGGATTACCATCAGCTTGACTACATCCCCCAACTTAAATCCATAACTGACTTTGACTTGTATCTTTTGTCAAATATGAGCCATCCTTCTGAACCTATGGCACACTTCGTCAGCATCTTTTTTTCTGTTAATATATTGCATCCCAATCAACAAAATGGTTTTAAACTGGTATGGAATATTTTCACTATGGTGTAGTCTGATGTGTTCAAACCCTGTTGATTTATTATTTGACCAATATATCATGCTGGAAATCCTTATTATGACATAAGCATCCCAACTCTCTCATAAAATGTTCACAGGGATTGGACTGCCGATTGTGAATCGTAATGAAGACATGCCTTATTTTGTGACATTCTGTCCATCTTTTCCATTCTTCAGACAGAAAGTGCATTCCATGGTCTGATATTGTCTGATATTATTTGCTTTGGAATTCCCACATCTCAAAAATGTTGCTATTGCTGTCTAGCATTAGCCTGTGTCATTGCATAAAGAGCCACAAATTTGGAAATGATATCATAAACCATAATGAGATAATTTTTTCTATTAAACTTAGGTAGGATTTCGTAAAAATCTATTACCAACAAACTGTTGGGCTAATATGCATATATGGGTCTCAATGGCCCTGTGCTTGACATGTTAGGGGTTTAATCTTTGTGCATATATTACATTCCTCAATGACATTTAAGATATTTCTATACATTCCTGGCCAATAAAACCAATGGCCTATCCATCCTTCAGTTTTACTTGCACAATAATGGCCATATCTTTCATGAATGCACATAATTATCTGTTCTCATATGGCCATTGGAAGAATGATTCATGTATGTTCACCTTCTTTCATCTTCCACTGCAAAAGTCCCCTCTTTCTCTCCTTCCATAATGAACTGTTTATATGCCTATTTATAGGTTGATTGTATAAATACCATATTATTTGTTTACAATCTGCATCCTCCTCTTACATCTCTATTAATCTTTGTAAATTATGTTCTTTATATTCACCTCCATGTACTTCCACTGTTGCTATATATGCCTTTTTGCAATTTAGATGTTGCTGCTTATGTTCTAGTGGATAATGGCTTAAAGCCTCTGCTGCCATATTGTTTTTGCCTTGGCAGTACTGTATACTATAATCAAATTCTTGTAAGAATAGACTCCATCAAATCAGCTTACTATGTGAGAGAAAACTATGTTTGAGGAACTCGAGGCTCTATGGTTGATCATCACCATCACCTGTAATTCTATTAAGTAATGTGTAAATGTTTGAAAGGCCCACACAATCACTAAAGTCTCTCTTGGTTACTGTATAATTCTTTTGTGGTCCATTTAATAAGCAGCTTACAAAGAAAAGCAATCCCTGAATCCCATCTTCCTGTAACTAAGACAACATGGCCCCTTATCCAATTCAACTATTCTCTGTTTGCACCAAAAATAGTTTACCAAAATCTGGGTTGTCAGCATGTCTTCCCTTAGGAAACCTTTTTTTTTACGCTTTCAAAACTGGCACTCATATTGCTCTTCCCATGCCCATTGTTTTCCTTCCTTAGTAGTTGTAACAGAGGCTCTATGTGTAAGAAATTTTTTTTATAAAACCAATTGAAGCAATTTCACAATATGAGGAAAGAATTAATGTCTTTTTTCTTCATTGGACTTGAAAAATCTTGTATAGTTTGGATCTTGTCTGGATTTAGAGGTATTCCTTGCTCACTAATAATGTGTTCTAAGAATATTATCTTTGAGGTCATTGAATGGCTTTTACCGATATTTATTTTAATTCCTTTATTTTTACATTCACAAAACAGCCACTTCAAATGTTCAGTGTTCTTCCATGCTTTCTGAGGCTAGAATTATATTATCTACATACATTGTAATCTAGCTCTTAATTTCCACTGAGAATACCTGATCCAGGCATTCTATTTAGTCCTGCCCCAATGATTTTTAATTGAAGGGAATTCGGTTGAAACTATATGCCCTTTACTTATAGTGAAAAATAGTGTATTTCCAGTACTTGGGATGCAGTCTGATCTGCCAGTCACTGGCTGTTGAATCAAAAGTCGAGAATATTTTTTTATGGAATTTCATTAATAATTCTAGGTAATAGTATCAATGACAGTACCGTTCACTTGTTGGACTATTGCTAATGAAAAACAATGAAATGTAATGTGACCTGGTCATGACCTTTCAAAAAGTAATTGACCTTTACTTGCTTTTTTAAATAACATTAAAAAACTAAATGTCTTTTTTTAATAATGACAAATACAGCATCATTTTGACAAAATTACATGTATTCTTTTATTATCAACAACAATAACAAGAACTAATTGACATTTTTATGTTGTTTTTTTTTTTTTTTTGTTAAATAACGTTGAAAAAGTAAATGACTTTTTTTTTTAAGATCGACAAATATGGCATCATTTGTAAAAAAAGTAAATGTATTCTTTTTTAACAATGACAATAACAAAATATTTATTTGGATGTTTAAGATCGACAAATATGGTGGCATTTGTAAAAAAGTAAATTTATTCTTTTTTGACAATGACAATAACAAAATATTTATTTAGGATGTGTTTTTGTTTATTAAATGTATGTTATTTTTCTAATACTTTCAACACTAAAACAACAATAAAAATAACATTAAAATATCAGCACATAGTGCTGGAATAGGCAGGGTGAGATCCTGATTCCTTTGGTGATCTAAAGGATTGCCCAAAAGATGCATTACTTGATAAACAAACTAATCAGACTGAACGCCAAGAAAAAAAAACTTTATTTACAACCTTTTTTACATTAAATTTAATATACATATGTTATTCTTTTAATAGTAAATTAAGCATTTAAACCAAATTAAAATACAAAAAAACAAATTAATGTCTTGTGAAGATATCGTGACTGCCATGACTGTTTAAGAAATTATGCTTATATCAAAACTTTCTTTATATTTAAACCATTACAAAGTCTTCACAAGCACCAAGAAGGTTTGAAAAATTATTGGACATCATAGTACATCATTTTAATGTAATAGAATATTTTATTAAATCACAATTCAAATGTTATGTTGACTTCAAATCTACACACCCTCAAATTATACAATAGTGCAGACTCAATACCGATCATTTGTAGGTTAAAAAGAGGCCACTTAAAAATAGTGTGAATTGCAAGATAATTAGCATAACACACTACAAGGCATTACTGTCTGTCTCAAAAATGATATATTTAACTGTTTTCAAGTAGCACCAGCATCGTCAAGCACCTGGTATGATCGGTGATACTACTAGCTAATTCACTAATAGGTGGCAGGGTATTTGTGTCTAACACTCTTATTTTATTTAATTGCCATGCATCTAGGCATAACCGGATAGGAAGATTTTTTTTTACTGTCACTATTGGGTTATTGTATGGGGAGGAGTACTTAGAAATAATTCCCTATTTCAAAAAATTATCTAGTTGTTCCTCCACTGCACTTTTATATTGATGCAGCATGGGATATGCTCAAGCTTGATATGAGTGATCTTTTACAAGCCTAATCCTAAGCTTGTTTCCGTCAATAACTTTAGGAGTTTCTGAAAACATGCTATCATATGTATCCAACAACTCGTTCAACCATTCCATTTTTTGCTACCCACCACATCAAAATCCATCATCTTTTCCCATAATTCTGCATCGTGCTCCACATTATCATCATGTACCCCACAGAACTCAAAAAAATTTTTTCCTTGTTGATCCTCACCTGACGAAGTTTATAATGTAACACACAACCTGCTTAGCACGTAAAGTCTGACCCCAGGATAGCATTGTGTATTAGTTCATCTAAGATTAACATGAAGTGGTTGTATTCTTTTCCTTTTATATTCACACTTGCTCAAGCTTCTCTCAATGCCAGCTTAGCTTTTTTCCCATTCGTCAACATTACATAAACATTCTTTAAGGGTAAATTTTAATTATTATATTGCTCCAACTTATGTCATTAAAGGTTTTCTGCAATATTATGGATACCTAACTTTCTGAATTGAGCAGTGTCCTAACCACTGTTCCTTCGATACTTATCCCCATTTTAGGACAGGGCTGAGGTGCCATTCTCATCTTTTCCCTTTCCCCATTTTGTACTAAGTTTGCTACTTGTATATGAGTATCCTCATCATTCCCTTTATTACTCTGACTTTCCTCATGTTGTCTATCACTGTCTAGCATCATAAGTATCTCTGTGGTTTGTTCTACTGTATCTTTCCCCATTATTATCTCTTGAAAGTTTTCTGGAAAACCCTGCATTACTAAATACAGAATCAGTTCTTCAGATATTTTATACGCTGTCACCATTTTTAATTTCACCACTTGTTTACCAAAAAATGCAATTATTAATTTCTCTGTTCTCCATTTGCCCTGTGCTACCTGATGTTTAACATCCTCCTGAAGTCTCTCCCTCGAATATTTTTCTAAAAGCACTTGTTTGTATTCCTCAAAGTTTGTTGGTTTTACTCCCATTGACTCCCACCAAATTTGAGCCTCATCCTTCATATTGCTAGAGGTTATGCTAATTTTGACAAATTCGCTGAATTCATTACATGAGAAAAACTGTTCCAAGCTTTCTAAGTACCTAATTGGTATTTCCCCTTTGTTTCTCATTAAGGTTTTTATTTTTATATCTCAGAATGCCACTTCTATTTCAAAATTAAATGATCTATCTACTCTTAATTAAAAGAAATAAAAATTATTTATTCTTATTTTACATGAACATACAAACAACCCACACTTTCTTAGTTCTATTGGTTGTTCTGCTTGTCCTTTTATTAGAATTCACCAAGGCTCATGGTGTCCTTTTTTTAAAAATCATGTTTACACATTCATATGAAATTTTAACTATCTATTGGTTGCACTGATTTGACACGTTCTGTTAAACAATACTAGCGGGCTCTTTAAAAAATTAAATTAGTAATGTTCTTTCCCATTAACTGTCACCTGTGTCAGTTATGATCCATATTGACTATGCCAATGTATCTTCTTTTTAAATTTAATATAAAAAATAAATCTTTTTTCTTATTTTCTCTCTTTAACTCTCACTGTCTTTGAAGCTTCAGGTCCATTAGGTGGAGATACTAATAGCATTGGTAGTGAGCTACCAATAATATCAACACTCTGCTAGTAAATTATAACACTGGCCATCCAATCACTTTATTTATTTTAAGGAAAACTCTTTAGGTGCTAGTCAATTACAATGTAATTAATGTGCTTGCTCGACCAACAATGAATTTAGTATCTGCCCTCTCAGCCATCTTGTCAGATTCTAGATACTCCAAATTTTCCACCCACATTAAAAATCTCCATTTCTCAAAATCAATATCATATTTATTTACTTATTAAAACATTGGTTTTATTCAAAATCTATTGCTAAAATTTTCCATTTCTTTTAATATTGGCTCAAATCAGTAATGATAATTAATTATTTCTATACCCTGCTCTTTTTTTCTAACTTCTCATTATTGTCTCTTAATAGAAATATGTAATATGTTTTTTTGTAATACAGATATTTAGTACATATTATCATATACATTTAAATAATACAAGGAGAAATAAAAGCTTATTGAATTAAAGTATACACACACCTTAATGTTATTTGATTTTAACCTTCTGATTATTTATGCTAATGTACATAATAATAATAATCTAGAAATTAATAGTTTTTATAAAGTTCAAAAGCTTTATCTCACTAGTTTTCAATGGCTATAATTAAAAGTTTTAACATAAAGGAAAATAAAATGTATTTACCTAGGATATTAACACTGTAATATGCACAATGTGGAAACATAGATTCTGTTGATTCTGTTGCTCCAACCAGTTGACGATGATTCCTCATAGGCTTTTTATTTTTTAGTGATGACATATGAACTATTCTGGTCATGGACACTCCACTGATTCTCGGTTCAAACAAGCATTTTTCTTCTTTGAACTAACTACAGGTGTTATTGCAGTGAAGGTTAAGGCTGGCTGCATGATTCAATGCGTACAGTAATGCATTTTTTTTATTTAACTGGATCAACATTGATTTATTTGATTAAATTTTTTAATATATATTAATATATTGAGACAATAATTATGATAATTTAAACAATACCAAGCTATCCCTTATATATCTTGTGTTTCCTTATCTTAGGATCCATCAGACATTCTACTGCACTCCTATTAGGTTTCTGTTCTTTTTCTTTTAGCATACAAGTTTATTTCCTTTAGTTTATATTTTAATTAAATAGTAGTATATAATCCTTTGTTTGTTACTTATCACTAGTCATTGCAATTATATTTTTCCCTTGTTTTGTTTTTTAGTTTTTAATTCTTTTACTTGCATTAGCTTTCAATTGTATTATTTTGAGAAAATTCCTTTCTTTTTAACATTTATTTTTACATAGGCACACATTCTGTTAATTTAATATTATAAGACAAAAATGAAGCTATTTATACCATAAATAAATAATACTAATTATATTATAAATTAATAAAAAAATGTAAATTACTTTCCTTTATCTATTCTTTATTTCTGAAACCTTTTTATCTACTTTCAATCATTTGTCTCAATAAAAACCCCACCCCTTGTCTTTTTGTTCTTTTGTTTTTTACAATCTTTTAAACTTCTTTTTTTTTAGATGTAAATATATATTTTATTTTTACAACTTTTTTTGAACAAATCTCTTTCAACAATATATAAAAAATATATATATATATATATATATATATATATATATATATATATATATATATATATATATATATATATATATATATATATATATATATATTATAATTCAATGTCTGTATTTTTTCAAAGCAGTATTCACAATTACATAATTGAATATTTATAAATATAGTAATCAGCTATATTTTAGAAAGTGTTAGGTGACAAATACTTTGAGTCGAAAGAGCTCCTAAGTGGATAACATTTTCAAAATATATCTATCTGGTTACTGCATTTATAAATATTTAATTATGTAATTACACACACACACATATATATATAAAGTTGTGCATATATGTTGTATATATATTGTACAACATTGTGTTGGCACATAATAATTTTATCTAAAAATTATTAAAACAAAAATATTTTGTTAAAAGAGAATAATATTTAAAAGTATAAGAGTTTTTTTTATTGCAGTTTGTTTTCAAAAACATAAATTAAAAGTCAAATAGTTTTTCTATTATTAGTAGTTGAAATAAAAGTTACAATTAATTAATTAGAAGGGGGAGAGGGGGTTTGCTTTAGAAGTATCAAGTTAAAAGTTTTATAAAAAAAGTAAAGAGTTTTTTTTTAGTATTATTATCAGTTGAAATATAACTTAAAATTTAAAAATATAAATCTCTTTTTATTTAAGTTAAAGAAAAGAAATAAAACTAGTGTTGAGTTTAGATTAAAATATACATGTGGTAAATGACAAATGTATGTTTATAAAATATATGTGTGATTATAAACATTGCATAAATACATGCATGTTAAAATGATATAAAGGAAATTTATAATTAAAATCATGGCAATGGCTACTAATCAAAAATGTAAAAACAACACTTTTGTCATGACTGCTAATTGATATCTCCAACAACAGGATTAAAAGCTTATCTCAATGGAATGCAATTAAAACAAAGAAAGAACTTCAGCAACTGATATAGCTGCAAGATATTAAAATGACATGTCATAGGTATAAAGAGTCAGTTTTTATTGGACAGCTAGTTTTTAGAAAACAGTATAGAGTAAATAGTTGAGAAAACAGTTTTTAGTATTGATCAATTCGTCAATCAATAACACAGTGTTAATAGCTTTATCGGAATGTATGATGAACTTCAAACCTTGTCCAAATACCAGTATATTTGCCTGAAATGAAGCAACAGCCACCCAATAAGTGAGAGCTGCCCAAGTATCTACTGATTTAATAATAATAGTGCCACAAAATAAACAACCATCCTCAATCTTAATAAAAGAAGTAACCAGAATTGTCAATCAACAGGAATCTTTACCCAACTGGTAATAAATCAATTCAGAAACACACTGAAAACACAGGAAGCAAAGAACCCAAATCTCCATGTTCCAAAAATGTAGGTATTTAATAACTTTCTTATTTCCATTTATAAATTCAAAGTAGTTATTGCCATCTATAAAGCCTCCAAAGTCAGTAGTAAAGGAATTCTATTGATGCATAAATAACTATTGATGTGCATGTTGGTTTGAATGCCTTATATTTAATATTTATTATACTAGTTAATACTTTGTCATTTAATGTTGTTAGATTATATTTTCATGTGTATTTAAAATGTGTGTGCATGGTCATATATAAGTACCTTAAATGTTTATGTTAATTGAAAAAAAAATATTTAAAGTAGTTTAATAATTTAAAAATTAGTGTTAATTAAAATAAACTATGTTTTAAACTTAAAGCTTTATTTTGTCAGTCAATTCTTTTTGCCACTAGTTAAGGAATAACTTGTTATTGAATTAGAAAATAGACTGAGCTAGTTAAGAAATTTTTTGAGAGTTGGATTATGGGCCTACTGTCCAAACATGTTAGTTTTAGACCAGCTGGTGCCCAGGGTTTACAAATAAAGTGTTTGTATAGTAGGGGTTTGAATCTAGCAGCCTAGGTGGGCCATGATCTGGAAATGTGATCATGTAATGATTGTGGGTATTATTGACAGCTCTGCTCTCAATGGCATTCTCCACTCTGCTCGAACATGACAGTTCATTCACTTAATATTTATAAGATTATAAATTTATTACAATCTGGGTTTAAACTTAGTTGGACCAAGCTGATAAAGTAAGTAAAGATTGTCAATGATATGAACCTGGTACAATTGGTGCTGTTTCAGATATAAGAAAGGGGAAGGATGGCTGAGCCATTGGTTTTACTGGCCGGGAATGAATGCCAATATTGCAGACATTATTGGTAGACACACCGTATGTTTCAGCAACCAAGCCTTTTAACACATCAGTCGTGGGGCCGCTGCAACCTATATATTCCCAATGTCTAAACAGCTTACTAGCGATAGACTTTTATGGACCTCTGCCTCCATTCAACAAAATAAAGTATCTCATGGCGACCTATGACATGTTTTCAAAGCTTGTAGCGGATATCTATTAGCTCAAGCTAACGCAAAACAAACTATTCAGGTTTTGGAGCAACAATACCTTAAGACTTTTAGGAATTTCTGACAAAATTCTGTCAGATCATGGAATTCCCTTTGTATCTTGTGAATGGTAGAAATGGATGGACAGGCATGAGATAAGACATATACTTATGTCGATTTGTAACCCTCAGTCTAATCCATGTGAACGGATTATGAAAGAGTAAGGGCATTTATTTTGGGTTTATATAAGGATGATCATCGCAAATGGGTGAAAAAAAACCCACAAATAGTCAACATGATAAACTGGTCAAGAAATGAGTTTACAGAATTTGAACCTGTTCGGCTACATTTTGGAAGAAATATTCTGTATCTGTTTGAGACTAAATTGCCAGTGGGGATGAATCCAATCATCAAAGAAAGGGATGCTAAGCAAGCACATAACTGGTTAAAAATGGGCATGCTATGGCAGAAGAGGCGGGGAAGACCTAAGGCCATATTCAAGGAGGGAAGATGAGGTCATGGTGAGAGTTCATCTGGTGAATCATCCTGAAAAACATATATACAAGAAATTCCAGCTAATATACAATGGCTCCTATATAATCAAGCAGCAATATGGTAATAATGTGTTTGTGATAGCACAGGGTATGGAGGAAAAGGGAACATATAATGCACAGTCATTGAGGTTAGTGAAAAGAGAAAAACAGCTACTGGACAGGTGGTAATAATACTAAATAAAATATTTGGGAGTAATAATAATAACAAGGATGCTTCATTGAATAAAAGATTTTTTTTCTCCATGCACATATGAATTAAAAAGAAATGCTCATAAATAAATAGTCCAAATAAAAAAAATCAATAAAATCAAGTTAAATAAATTGGTCAAATGAATGATTTAAAAGTAATATTTGTAGGATTAAATAAAGGAATAAAACAAAGGTTTTAATTAAAGTGCTCAAGTTAAATAAATAAATAACATATCCATTGTAAAATAATAAAAAATGAATTGTAATAAAATAAAATAGTTTTTGAATATATGCAGGTTATTAAAAAAAAGTAAATAAATGGTTGAAAGTAATTAAGTCAAATAAAATATCTGTATAATAAAGGATCATAATAAAATAAAATAGTTTCTGAATTAAGAATTAAAGTTATCAGAGATAAAATGGTCAAAAATGATGCATTTCACTCTCAAACAGAGTATGGTGTAATGTAACAACATTGTGTTGGGACAATAATTTTATCTAAAAATTATTAAAACAAAAATCTTTCTTTAAAAGAGAATAATATTTAAAAGTTTAAGAGTTTGTTTTATTGCAGTTTGTTTTCAAAAATGTAGATTAAAGGTCAAATAGTTTTACTTATATTAGTAGCTGAAATAAAAGTTACAATTAATTAATTAGAAAGGGGAGGGGGTTGCTTTAGAAGCATCAAGTTAAAAGTTTTATAAAAGAAGTAAAGAGTTTTTTAGTATTATTATCAGTTGAAATATAACTTAAAATTTAAAAATATAAATCTCTTTTTATTTAAGTTGAAAAAAAAATAAAATAAAACTAGTGTTGAGTTTAAATTAAAATATACATCTGTGTAAATGATAAATGCTTTTACATAAAATATATATGTGTGATTATAAACATTGCATAAATATGTGCATATTAAAATGAAATAAAGGAAAATTATATTTAAAAACACAGTGATGGCTACTAATCAAAAATGTAAAAGCAACATGTTCACAGGGGCTGCTAATTGATATCTCCAACAACAAGATTAAAAGCTTATCTCAAAGAAATGCAATTAAAACAAAGAAAGAACTTTGACAACAGATATAGCTGGAGGATATCAAAATGGCAACATGTTAGGTATAAAAAGTCAATTTTTGTCAGACAGTTCAGCTAGTTTTTAGAAAACAGTATAGAGTGAACAGTTGAGAAAACAGGTTTTAGTTTTGATCAATTCAGGAATCAGTCATACAGTATTAATAGCTACATTGGAACATACAATGAACTTCAAACCTTGTCCAAATACCAGTACTCTGCCTGAGATGAAGTAACAACCACCCAATAAGTGAGAGAAGCCTGAGTATCTAATGTTTTAATAATAATGGTGCCACAAAATAAATATCCGTCTTCAACCTTAATTAAAGAAGTAACCATGATAGTCAATCAACAGAAATCCCCAGCCAGCTGGTAATAAAATCAATTCAGAAACACACTGGAAACACAGGCAGGAAACAACCAAAATCTCCACTCTCCAAAAACCTAGGTATTTAATAACTTTCTTATTTCCATTTATAAATTCAAAGTAGTCACTGCTGTTCATAAAGCCTCCAGAGTTAGTAGTAAAGAAATTCTATCGATGCATAAAGAACTATTGATGTGTGTGTGGGTTTGAATGCCTTATATTTAATATTTATTATACTATTTAATACTTTGTAATTTAATGTTGTTAGATTATATTTTATGTGTATTTAAAATGTGGGTGCATGGTCATATATAAATACCTTCAATGTTTATGTTAATTAAAAAATATTTAAAGTAGTTTAAAACTTTAATAATTAGTGTTAATTAAAATAAACTATCTTTTAAACTTAAAGCTTTATTTTATCAATCAATTCTTTTTGCCACTAGTTAAGGAATAACTTGTTATTGAATTAAAAAATAGACTGAGCTAGTTAAGGGATTTCTTGAGCACTAGATTATGGGCCTACTATCCAAACATGTTAGTTTTAGACTAGCTGGTGCCCAGGGTTTACAAAAAAGTATTTGGATAGTAGGGGTTTGAATCTAGAAGCTGAGATGGGCCACAATCTGGAAATGTGATTGTGTTATGCATTGCATAGCTCGATCTGATCATGGGTATTATTGACAGCTCTGCTATCAATGGTATTCTCCACTCTGCTCAAATGTGCCATTTCGTTAACATAATTATAAGATTATAAATTTATTACAAACTGGGTTTAAACTTAGTTAAACCAAGCTGATACAGTAAGTAAAGATCATCAATGATACAAACCTGGTACAATATATATATATATATATATATATATATATATATATATATATATATATATATATATTATATATATATATATAATATATATATATATATATATATATATGCCCAGCATTGTTACATATAATATGAAGTTTAGTATAAACATGACATATATTTAGAAGAGATTTGAACTCAGATTTTTAAGCCTCCCACAGCTATCCATTTCATTTTATACATCTGATTCACATGACACATATGTGTAAAAAAGGCAAATGATAAAAATTGATGTTTGTCCTTATAGACTGAGCTATGATTGTATATGTGTGGGTGATGGTCTGGAACAATTGATGAGTGCTGGTTCAGCCTTAAATATGTATATTTGAGATCATTTATCTTTCTCACATGTATATAGTCATATGTATTGGTTGAATAAAATACAATGGAGATCTGCAGACAGTTTGAAAGTCTTAAATCAAGTCACTTCTCATTACATCAATTTCAGTGTAGACAATTTATATATATATATATATATATATATATATATATATATATATATATATATATATATATATATATATATTTATATATATATATATATATATATATATATATATATATATATATAACTGTTATGTAAGTAAGTAACTGGTAATGTAATGGGAACATATATTACATATAAAGGCAACAACTTGTTTGTGAATTAATAACATTGACTATAATTGCATTTATCAAGTAACTTGTAATAAATTATTGAAGGCCATCCATTAGGCAAATAGTTAATTAATTTATGATATTTACGTGATTCTACATAATTTCTTAAATGACAATATATTTTAGTGATAGATTGAGTATAAATGAGGAGAACAATTGAACATGTTCACATTTAACATTTATGCTCTTCTATTTGCATTATGTTATATGCACATTCACTATTGGTTAGTTATCCATTAGTTATATAAGCCACACATTCAATTTCTCAATCTTATAAGACATGAAATGTTAGGTATAATTCCCATCCAATAATTATAATTAGGGTATTTTACACTAAATTAGATGTAAACATCTTTCCATTTGAATTTTACTTTTCTATAGGCAGAATAAAGTTTTAGTCTAGAGCTTATAAAATGTTTTGTTAAAAAGTTCAGGTAAATTGTCACCACAAAATACCAAAATTCATACAATTCATTTTTTTCTTTAAGATTTGAGGTTAACATTAAATAATTTGAACTGGAGTTATAGACATGTATGCATTTCGAACAATGATGTTAAATCTAAAGTTAGTTAATTAAAAACATAGGGTGATATACCTTGTTTGAAATTGATTATGTTTCCATACTTTTTTTTATCTTCCAAATGAATTTTTTAACTAGTTTCATATAAAAAATAATACTTAAAAAATATACTTTTGTATTTTAATTGAATGTTAACTGATTGATTTTGGAGAAAGAACCACTTTGTAGAGATAGATGATTGTAATAAAGCAGAGTGCTTTCTTGTATATTATCCCCCTTTTATAAATGACTATTTCTTATATATTCATTTGTATCACTTATCAAAAGGTTACTCCTTCCAAAGGTCAATTTCAAAAAACGTCAATCCCCTCCCCCCTTTGTCCTAAGATAATTAGCTGGAAATATTTAATAACTTTGTTTTCTCTTGAAAAAATTTTTTCTGTCTTCTAAATAATATTAATTAAATTGAATGAATAAAATATTTTACTCTTAAATAAACAATAACTTAGAGAATAAAGTAATTGATAATATATTCAGTTTGTCTAACATTCATTGATCCATTTACACATTACTTACTCAAAAAGTGTTTAAGTTGGTTAACAGAAATGTCTATTGTAAATTTAAATATTTCACTGTAAAACATAACATTTAGTATTTTAATTAAGTATATGAAGTAAAATAAAGTTGTTATATGGCACACACATACATGCCCACACATATATGCTACACTACAATTACTAAACCAATATGGACAAAATAGAAACCTATATGACTATGAGTTACATATAGCAGATTAACTATGCCATGGACTAGAGTATCAATCAGCAAATATATCAGCAAATCACTAAACAAATATCAACCACTGTATTACAGACCAATAAGATAAATCTGTACCAACTTAACCTATACACCAACAATTTCCATGACAAGTCACCCTATTTATATTATTAAATATCCATCAAAAATATGAAATGTCTTAAAACTTCCAAATAATATCTGCAAGTTCTTTCTAAATAAGGTTTTGGATTATTAATAAAAAAAATAAAATTTCAGATTTTTCATTTTTTTTAGTTAAATGCAACTACCTATTACTGATATAGTGCTATCTACTGAAGATTTGTTTCTTGTGCATATTCATAAGACTTACAACTATCCCTTCATTATAAAAAAAAAGAAATGCACAAGTAATAACAAAGATGTTATATTAGTAATTTAGAACATTATAATATAAGATTAGTTAATAACTTGGAAAAATTTCATACAAAACATTCACACTCCCAAATCTCTAACTATTATATTTTTTTTGGATATGATATCAAGTTGCAAGCATTGTAGCTATTTTTAAATATTGATTTTTTATTTTTTAACTTTCTTCTCCTAAGAAGTTTCTCTCTAAGAGACTTCATTTCCACTTTTTTGTGTTTAAAGTCTTTCCAATATGTTTATTCTATTTCTAATATTTTTAGATGATTTACTTTGCTCAACCTTTGTTTTGGTCTTTTAAGTTTGTCCTTAACTTTATCTAAGTTTTTTTCTGGGTTAATATCTTTCTTAAGAAAATTTACACAGAATTTCTTTGTATGCTTAATTTTAAGATTTACTTTTACTTTACCAATTTCTCTAGTATGATTAACACCTTTTGTTATATTCTCTATATTATATATTATATGCTTAATACCCTGATACAACACCTTTTTGCAAATGTTCATCTTTATGTTTTGATCTAAGTAATTAAGAACACATTTTGGAACTATACTTTCACTTTTATCTTTGAACTTATGGCTTGTAATGTCAATAATCTTTAACAATATCATTTTACAAAATTTCTGGATATTTCATGCCTAAATAAATTATTTCTGTTTTCACTGATTCATTAATTCATCATCTTTATCAAAGTTTTTCTTGAGATCTTCAAGCATATTTATAACTTCATTTTTGCCTAATTCTGTGTCCAGATTAAATACTCTATGTTTCAAATATGATTTTACTGACTAAACCGATGTTCTTATTAATTTATTTAACAATCTGCAGATTTATTTCTGATCCAAACAAAAGTTTTCTATCTTGCTTTATCACTTTATTAATTAATTCAACAGATTTTTTGGTCATTTTCTCATCTGTACTAATTATTTCAACCAATTCTTGATTATCTTCTTTAAGTTGCAATAATGAGTCATCATTGTCTTTTTTAATCTGCTGCAGATGATCTTTAACAATTGTTTCCATAATTCTGGTTTGAATACCTTTTCCTAATATTTTTTCTACTCTCCCACATGTCTAATTTCATTTTTGACATCATTTCTGGCATTGGTTGGGTATACTCCATCATTTCTAAAGTTAAGATTTTATGTATTGAAAAAAATAATAATAAATGTAAAATTAAAGAAGCTATCTTAATACTAAATGGAAAGCAGCATTTGATAAATAGACAAGTTGCTAACATAAAAATTCTAGAATCATGAGAAAATTGATGTATGACATAATTGTTTTTGTAAATATTTATAATGGTGTTTGTAATCGAATTTTAATGTATAGTTGAAAGTATGTCTACTAAATTATAGTAGATATTTGTTTTTAAAGTATTGTTTACTGTATTAATTATTGTATTGGTTTTCGAAGAATTATATATTTTATAACTAAAAGAAATTAGTCATGATATAGTCATTTTGTAACCATGAGATAATATAATATCTCATTTCAAAATAAATAAAACAAATAATCAAATAAGAAATCAAAATCCTCGCTGGCATAATTCTCTTAAGTATAGAGTATGCACAACATTGGAAGATCATTGTAACTAATAAAAAATACTAGCTATTGTAGCTATATAAATAAATATTAGCTATAGCAACTGAATAAAAGTGATAGTAAATCAATGGAGTGCTACATTTATCTCCATCACTATATTCTTTCTACAAATAAGCCTTTTTTCTTCTTTCCATTTATATAAAACATGCACCTACTGCCACTATTTGTAACTACATAAAAATATCAAAAAAACTAATATTAATTATCATCACGTTGCAGAAAAAAATCAAACTCTTTTATTCAGTTTACCCATGTACATGTGCTTTACCTGGGTGTAACTAGGCTGTCTAAACCTAGATAAAGTTATATCATCTTTGTTCATTGTGTACCTGGTTCAAGCTTACTTGGTACATTCCTTGAAACACATGCACTTTGATAAATGGTAAACACATACTTATATTTTAGCTGTTTCAATAAAACCCCAAGATCCCAATATCATAAATCTTCATTTAACACTTTTACAGGTGCTACCAGCTCAGCTCTAAGCATATAGATTTACAGATGCATAGATGCTCTTGCTAATGGCTCACAAACAAACATAGTGAGGACCATCATTTATATATGTCCATTAAGTACTATTTCTTTAGTCTATTTATTAATAATACTGTTGATGATAATGATGATGATGAATCCAGCCACAGCTTTTGCAATTAACTCATAACCCCTAATTTAGCTTTTTATAAATCTCTAGGCACTTACTTAAAACCTTATTATATTTAAATGTTACCTAATCATTAATATTCACCAGTGATGATGAAGGTCATAGCTAATCCCATAACATAAGATTTAACTTCTTATAAACTTAGGTTATTTACCTGATTCACCATTATATTTAAATCGTGATATAACCATTAATATTCACCAGTGATGATGATGATGATTATAACCCATCACACAACATAAAATTTTAGTTTTTTTTTATAAACTCTTACATACTTAAAACATTGTTATATATAATATGTTTATTCAATGCTTAACATTTATTAGTGAGGATGAATGATCATAATTAAATGAAAAAATTAAAAATAACAATACTAATAATAATAACTGTGCTCATACCCTAATATTAAATACTAATAATAATAATAATGAGAAAACCGTATATTGTCTAATTATATTTATTAAGATTATTTCCTTTTAATAAAATAAATTTCTAATTATCTAATTGACTGCAGTCATTATATCCATTAATTAATACATTTTTAAAATAAACTATCAAATACTGTATGTGTAACCAAATAATATAATTAAATATATGTGCATGTTTAAAATGAAACATTAAACAAAAGACATTTCCTGTAATGTTTATTCAATATCTTTTCCAGCTTTATCTTATATGTGAAAAATGCAATACCAAGTCACTCACACAATATGTGTGTGTTCCTTTTCATACCTCTGACTTTATATTCAATTAATTTGCTCCCTTAAAAAATAACTATTAAGCAATACTATTTTTATCTAACCTATTTTGACTTATCTTAATTGATCTCTATGTACAAACAGTCACCCCCCACACCAGTGATATTTGAGCATATATGTATCGTGTTAAAATGTTTCTCTTCATAACATTTCTTCATAAATAAATTATACACACAAAAAATTATTTAAATCTTGAGCAAAGCAACATTTATATCAAATTTAAATATACAAATAAATAAATAAAAATCATTATAAAATAGATATTGACAGATTGCTCAAGTACCCTTATTTAACTTAATGAATGTCAATAATAAAAAGGACATATTAAATTAAAATTAAAAAATATTCAAAGATAATGAAGCATTAAGTTTAATAACTTTAAAATGTATTTGCATGTTGTTATGCACAATAATAGTTAATAACAAAATAAATAAACACATTTTAATGTTTTTGTATTAAAAGAAAAAGAAATGATGTTTGACCTATGGAAAGGGTTTCATATGATTACTTTTAATAAGTAAAAACAAATAATTAATAATTTTACAAAGTTACTGATCCATTTTCAGTTCTTACTAATGTCAAAGGTGAAACAACAGATGGCTCTCTTGTCTATAGTTTCAGGCTGAAGTGGCTTTGCTTTGGTACTTTAATCTTTTTTTTTTTTGTTTTACTATTTCAAAGCCATTTGTGGCACTATTAATGAACATAAAAGAAAAGTTTAAAATGTTGATTGGTAGATTAGTTGAGGCTTGATGTGTGGATTGTATACATCTTCTTTCTTTTCCTCCTTTCTTTTCTTCCTCTCTTTAAAGATGACAGTTCTTTAATAGGCCCTGGGATAAAAAAGAAGTCTCTGAGATAGAATGTGGTTTGGGCTTGTTTGACTTGAAACACAGCCATTCTCTTATAATATATATATATATATATATATATATATATATATATATATATATATATATATATATATATATATATATATATATATAATAAAATGTACCAGTCAAAACATATATTGATCCAATAAGAACCAGAATACAGGTAAAGTACCTCAAATCTAACCATGTGTGAGATATATATAAGTCATGTATATCATGGATTCTGCCCTATTTACCTATATCCCCAGGACAAAGATCTAATCAATAACCTTTATTGATTATAGCATCGAATTCATTCACTTTCACAATGCTAGAGCTGAGCCTTCAAGCATGAGATTCATTTTTAAGTATATTTTAATGAGAACTTGGGTGGTTTCATTTAAGTGTATACTTAAAATGAAATATTACTTAAAATAAAAGTAATGAAAGGATTCAAAAAACACAGGAAGTTTAGTTTTAGGTATATGTATTTTAAACTCGTTATTTTAAATTTACATTTAACTCAAGCTCTGAAAAAAACATTATTTACATTAATTTTATAATTATATAGTAAATTTATTTGAGAGCATGTCCTGCATAACAGATTCACATTTGTGGTTAACTTTTTATTTATTTAGTTTGTGCAATTTTATTGTTGTTTACATTTAATTTAAAAAAATATTTTAGAATTAAATGACCATGGATTCTAAATTCTCCATTCATACTTATTACAAGGTAATAATACATCAGCTTGTCAAACATTTGACAAACTGATTGTATAAAAAGAATAAACATTTTCATTTCTTATTTAAAAAAAGATTTTAAAACATTTTATATTAAATGGATGTCAAAAAAAAAACAATTATAAAAAAAATTGATTTGATGTCTTACTCCAATGATGCAAGAAAATAAAATTATTGATTTTACATTTTTCTTTTGAATACTAAATTAAATCTCAAATAAACTAGCATTTTTATTTTATGAGAGGACCTTGCTGGAACCACATTAAAATACTCACAGTGATTTAGAACAGTAAGCTATTATAAAAAATAGATCATTTAATTATCAAGCAAACATGCTGCATTAGTTGGACTTTCAACTAAGTCATTTCTCATAAAATTATAATGTGAATTAGCTAAAATTAAAAGATTTTAACTAATCATGAATTAAAACAAAAGAATTGGTTACTCAGGCTAAAAATTCTTAAGTAGATTCATTTTCCTATCGCAATATGTATTAGATAAGCAAAAAGAAAAACAAAACCATGTTGGGTTAAGAAACACATGAATGCAAATGAAATAAGAAACGCAGGTAGGGTCATATGAGCCAGTTCACAGATACTTGCATGCTTACTCCAATAAAAGAAAAGGGAATTTGGTACATCCATGATGTTGTGAACAAATACTGAAAAAAGATATGAATTACAGGAAGACTTTATGTCTGCCTATACAGATATTATGCTGACTAACCAACTCTACCTCAATCACACTCTCTGACCCACAGACATATGCATAAGTGGGAGTCAACTCTTAACACAAATAAGTGACCATATTAGGTTCATCCAAACTACTCCGAGCAGTCTTTATTAACCCAAGATATTATAATCACCAAACATTAAATAACTATAATTAAATAGAGTTAAACGATCTAATACTGCATAGAGATCAACCTGTACAACCAACAACTTTACATAAATATTTAACTAACAAAAACCAAACATATAGAATAAGAAACAATTATTCTTGAATAAATTCCCCCTTCCCACTTTCCTAACTCTTAAAAAAAGGCATGATAATTAATTGACACTTTCCAGTGGCACTGTTACTAGGTCAAAATAAATAACATTTTATTTTGTTTCAATTTAAAGAAATTTAAAATTATAGAATCCCATCCTGGGAAATCTAAAACAAACTTATTTAAATGATGATTGTAAGTATATTTTGATATACATATATTCAACATAACCTCACTCACAAGAAAGATAGATCAATTTATTTTCATTTTAAAATTAATTCTTTCTTTGTAAAAACTTCCTTCCCCCTTGTAAACATAATTCACTATTTTTAGCAAATTACCTTCTTTGAACCCCCATGAGTGAAGTTTGTCAAAACAATAAAAAAATCAAAGCATGAAATTTTATACTAAAATTAATATAAAAGCAATAAATATTTTCCTATTCAATAAACATATTAAAATTGTTGTGAGCTTGAGTTATAAAAATATTATAAATAATTTAAGAAGACAAAGGGTTAATGAGTTGGTTTAATATTCCAATAAACATTAACTTTTAATATTTTTAGCTTTGAGAAATTATATTTATATGATAATTTCTAAAATCTGGATAACAGGGTTTAAACACTTGTAGCATTTATCTTGGTGTTACATGGAATGAGCGTGCAGGTGAACATTTAGGGTTGGTGGCATTTTCTCAGACATTTCATAGCAGCAGCATAATAAGGAGACTTCGGGTCCCAGGAAGGAATGGGCAGTGATTTTCCTTTACCTACTCACTAAACATTGCACTGGCATGGAGACATTCTGCAACTTTCTTTCTCTTCTCCTTTTTTTTCATTTTTTTTTCAAAATAGAATTTTAACACTGCATGCCCTTTTTCTTACAGCTGAAAAAATATATAAACACTATGTTCATCCTATGTTTTTAAAGTCACAATTTGTGCATTCTTCTTATATCACCATTTTGCTGTTCAGCTTCTTTTTAGTGATTCAACCTTTATCAATCTTTCCAGAATAGCTTAATTGCTATGTTGTTCATATATCAGCATATCTTCTATACTATTTAAAGCAAGATTTTAACATTTTTTGCTTTAACTTTCTCCTCGATGAAAGAATGTGAAAAAAAATCAAATCTGTTCTTCAAAACTTGAAAGATACTGACTGACCAACACTCTTTCTCACACAGCTTTTTATATACCTGTTATGCAAACCATCCAGATTTTCCAGATTAAAGTTTCTTCATAAGTCACACCCAAAGAATATTTCACACCAACCCCTGTCATTTTAGAAAATAACAGAATTCAAAACTTCTGACACTTAATTGTCAAGTAACAAAAATAAAATATATCTATCTATTTGGACAAGGACCCTTCTTTTTGACAATTTAAAATTCACACAACAAAAGAAGAAAAGACTAAAAATCAAAATTTATGTGTAATTAAAATATGTACAAATAATATGTGAAAATTTGTGCAAATATTCTAGTGATAAAATAAAAATGCACATTTATTTGTTAATGACTTGTTGAAAATTGGTTATTATAAAAATGATATTACTAATATTATTATAAAATTTAAAAGGAATCAACAGAATAATAAAATTAAAAATAAAAATAATATCAAAATAAAATGGATTTCAATGTCATTTATATTGGATGAGCAGGTCAAGTTTATTAGAAGAATTTATAATGGTGTGTGTCATATTGCTTTTTTCTCATCAAATAATATAAATAGGTTACTGAATAATTTTAAAATTCAAAATTCAAAGTTTTAACCAAAATTCTACTATATATACATTTGTATGTGGATGTGGCTTACAATACATTGGTGAATCTAAGTGAGAAGAGAATAAAAGAGTATATTCTTTTATATAATAGAATTCAAAAAGAGAAACAATCTGAAATAGATATAAATAAACCTTCATCATCTGTTATATTTGATCATAATAAATCTTGTCAATATGGATTTAAATTTGATTATAAATATATGAAAAGTATTCAAATTGAACATTGTCATAATAAACATAAAATAAAAGAGGCTATGTTGATTTCAAGAAATTGTCAAATGTTAATGAATCGCCAGTTATCAAATGTTAAGATAACAAAATTGTGGGAAATCTGAATTGAACTATGGGTATTGTTAAAGGTTGTCTCATTTTGATTATTCAATGTTATATAGTTGATAAAGACTACAAAATGAATAGTCAAAAGTACTTTTAAAATAATATAATTCATGTAAATTTTACTGTATTTTGATATATATATATATTCATTTGCATATTGCATATATTGTGGAATGAATACAGATATCAAACTTAATTTATTACACACACACACACACATATATATATATATAAGAATGTTACCTTGCCAGCAGTTTGAAATTCTTAAATCAAGCTAAATGTATTAATTGTATATGGTTGGGAAAGCTGGCCATAATAAATAATGTAGCAATAAATCTTTAAAATATGTATTAAAAATTGAATTTTAATAGAAATAACCTGTAATTAAATAAATGTTATATTTTACAGTATAAATTATATTTAATAATTATATTTACAATTATATGTTTTAAAGTAGTTTTTGTGGTAGGGAAATTTATATTTAATTTTATGGTTTCAAAATTATGTCTTTAATATAATAATTGTTGCAATTAAATATTTAATATTCTCAGACAGAATTTGATACAGTCTGTCTCGGTTGTAAGCCATGTGACATATATACAATTATGTGATTACTAGTGTTTGTGTTAACAAAGTTTAAAAAATTCCTTTAAAAATTACACTATAGAATTGAAGATATTTAATTATCTATCACAAGATAAAATATTAAAATTAGTTACCATTAAATGTTTAAATAGTTTTCTAAAATGAATGCAATTAGTAAAAATTAAATATTTTGTTTTAAAGAAAATAGATACATTAAAAATAAAAGTGAAATAAATTGATAAAATATTGTTTTTTTTTAAAGTCATTTTAAAATGTTTACTTATTTTTAATAAAGTATAAAAATTGGTTTAAAATTAATATTTTAATTAATATTTTTAAATAAGAATGAGTCATAATTTTATTTTTGATTTTAATTATGTAATATCAAAGATATATGTAAATTAAGTTGTCAGATGAAAGCATAATCCACCAATTAAATGATGTATTTATTTGGGTATAAATACAGATGCACAATTATTTTCAATGTGCTTCTAACTAAAATTTTGTTTTCTATTTTTAAAAATCTGCTTCTATAAATTTAATTAGCTTTAAATTAGTCAATTCAGTGCCATAATAGCTCTCTATTAATTTATTTGCAACTGAGAAGTATATCAATTTCATTATTTTTGCAAAGAGAGTATTATAAGCAAATTATATAATTTATTATCTAAATTATGCAGTGCTAGAAAGCTAAATTCCCTTACCAGACTTTTTGTCAAAACTTAATTAAATGTCATATTAAAACATGGAAGTACCAGGAGGAAATACTAAATTATTTAAAAGGATTTTGAAAGTAAAAATTATACTTAAAATTATAACATTAGTAACTTTAATGGGAAAAATTATTTTATTAATTAAAATTGTATATTGGACATTGTATGGAGTTTTGAACAGGAAAGCTAATTGGAAATTTAAAATAGTAATGCATTTTTTTTTGGAAAGATAGTCGTAATAGAAACTGAAAAAATAATACGATATTTTTTTTTTTAATTTTTCAATAAGAGGACAGTAAACTTATGTTAAGATAAAAGGCAGAAAAGTATTTCTTTTTGAAGAGAACATTATCAACTTATTTTAAAACTGTCATAAACTAATGGTGAAATAAAGACAGTTATTTTTAAAAAAATGTTTGTTTAAGTCTATACTATATTTTAAAAGACTACACGCGTTATTATAATTTTGGAAAAACTGATAATTGGAATAATGGAAAATAAATATACTTGGATAAGTAAGGATAATTATCATGACAAATAAACATTATATAACAAATAATTATTGAATTCTGGAAATATTTTTTTTAAAAAAATGCTGAAAAGAATCATATCTGGATATTCGAATTCATGTCACCATGTCGAGGAAACTGAAAACCGGCATAGGATCCTAAGGAAGAGAAACTTTGAAGTGTTAATTTTGAAATATTATAAGTTTAAACTATTTCAATAATCATTGGTCTGAATATTACAGACAAAGAACTATTATTTTACAAACTTTTTCAGTACAGATCACTGATTATTTTCATGAATAATTTTACATTTCTGAAGTAGACTTATAATATTTTATCATTTATTTTTAAACTGTGTTCGTCCTGCTTGGAAGGAGTCTATGGAGCATGCGTTAATTTTTGGGGAGGACAAATTTTGTTTTCATCATCAAGGCTTTGAACAAAAAAGCATAGCAACACGTATTGGTGGTTTTAATCGCTCCTCAAGAGTTTTAAAAAAAAACCTCAAGGAAATAAAACATTTTTTTATTATTTTTTTATTTTGTGTAAAGAACATTCAACATAGGAGTTAAACGTAAATATGTCTTTGATTTATTTTTAAAATTAACCTTAGTATTAATTGTAGTGTTTGTTAATATTTAGAATAGGATAGGTACATAAAAGATTAATTATTCACTAATAATATTGTAATTTTATAAAAGACATTTTGATAATTTTAAGTAAGTTAATCTTTTAAGTATGATAGTATGAATGTATGTTATATTATGCAATGTTTATTTTTAAAAATTGTGGACCAGAAGACATTATATAAATTGTTGACAAGTAGATATCACTTAGGTAATGGTTGTAGATATTGATATTTTTATGATGTATTTTTATTTTGTAGATTATCAATGAATTATAATGTTGAAGTATTCATGTATGGGTTATGTGTGAATGCATTTATACACACATAAAACTTATAAAAATTAGAATTTATTTATTGTAAACATATGCTTAATTTTATTCCATATTACTGGTATAATATAACTTAGTAATGAATAATTATACGATTCTTTTATAAAGAACTTTAGTATTTCTTAGATATTTAAAGTAAGGATAATAATCATTTGTATTTTGTTCAAGAATAATTGATAAGAATGTGAAATAACCTTTTTCTTGTTGATCAGTTGAGATCGTTATATTTACAGATGAATTTTATTTACTTTGAATATGTTGTCAGTATCATTGTCAATGTAGATTGATAAATCTATAGGAAAATTTATACAAGGTATTGACTTGGTAGTAATTTAAACATGAAAACAATGAGGTGCTTTAATGCAGGATTTTGTTATGGGAACAGGAATAAACTTTATGATCTTATTAATTATGCAGGTAGAGATAACAGACCCCTGCAGCTTGTATATTTTCTGTGCACAATGTTTATTTTATATTAAATATTGATGTTCCAGAAAGCTGATGTAATATCTTTGTCATTGTTGTTTGTAGTAGAGGTCATTAGACAGATAAGTCATGCCTCCATTTTATTGATACACTGTACCATGATGTCTATCTAACATATGTACTATTGAGTTGAGACTCATCTTTTTCTCTATACCTATGCTTCTGTTCACTATCATGATTTTCTAAAGCATTACATTGTACAGTATTGTATTTTTAATGGAAATGATAGATAATTTAGAGTTTAAGGATCATTATTAAAAATGAATAAGATAGGTTTGCTTACTTAGGTCGATGATAAGAATAAATGCAAATGGAATTAAGAATCAAACAGAATTAAACATTAAGAATCATAGAATATGTTCTATATTTTTTTTTTCAAATAAAATAAATTTCATGAAAGTATGTAAATGATAAATGAAGTTGTTCTCGAATTTTGAATAACATTAAGTATTCTAAAACTTACAGGTATTGCATAGTTTTTCAATGAATAGTCTATTAAAATTAAACAGTATAAGATAAAGCAAAGTTATATTTCTTGGTTATATTTAATGATAGAGAAATACATCAATACTTGCAACTATTTTATATTAGATCAATACTAAGTAAGAGATATTGTGTATGACAATTTGATTATCAATGTTGTCCACTGGTTTTTGTTAATAAATCAAAATGAATATGTTCTGTTTAACAATATCAACATTGCTAAAAAAAAAAAGTGATTGAGAATAAATTATGACATATATATTCGAATTGTTAATTTTTGTATTTTCTGTTTTATGCTTCATAACTAATGTATGTTTAAAGGAAGCATATTGAAATGATACTTAATGATAAATAATATTTAAAAGTTATGTAGATTAATTTTATCATTATTATAAAATTCTGATGAAGATGTAAATAGACAAATTATATTAAAAGTCGGAGTGAAGACTTAATTTTATATATTATTTTTATTATTTTGATATGAGTAACAAAATTGTAATGATGCCAGATTTATTTTAAAACTGTAAATATTGTAAATAGATTATTGTTTATTTTATTGTAATAAAATGTTTGTTAAACTTGTTTTCCAAAATTTGTGTGTTAAGGTGATTTTTTTCCCACTCTGCAAATATTTTAACCACAGAGGGTTTGAACCAAAACATAACTTTTGCACAGAAATAAATAAAAGTGTTATTTAAGAATTATAATATTTTCTTAACATTATTTATTTAAGAAATTACATTTATATTATCTTTATGGTCATAAGTTAATTATTATAATATTACATAGAATTATAATGATATCCATTGCCACACATATATTTTTCAGATTATAAGATACTTTCACATATTTATTACAATATCATATGAAAGATAAAATATTATGTTATATTATTTCTTTATTGCTATTATGGTTAATAAGAATTATAATGGGGGAAATATAAGTAGGATTAAATCATACAATGAAGATGATTATTATTATTATTATTATTATTATTATTATTATTATTATTATTATTATTATTATTATTATTATTATTATTATTATTATTATTATTATTATTATTATTATTATTATTATTATTATTATTATTATTATTATTATTATTATTATTATTATTATTAGTTAGTAGTAGTAGTAGTAGTAGTAGTAGTAGTAGTAGTAGTAGTAGTAGTAGTAGTAGTAGTTAGGTGTGGTTGAGTATATTAAATCCCTTATCGTGCTTTACTACAGTAATTTTGATTGACTTAAATTAGTTTAAGAACCTGAGATTTATTTTAGCTAAATTATTTTAAATAAAAAGATTAAGATTAGTTTATTAGTGTAATATTAATAATTAGTTATTACTGAAGTCGTAAGAATGCTATAGATTTATTATTTGAGATAGTAATAGGGGGGATAGTGTTCTTATGCCATTGAGGTAGTATCCTGTGGGATATTGGCTCAATGAATTCTTTATTGCCACTTGTATCTCACTTACTAGTCTCATGATTTAATAAAGATTTATTTATTTATTTTATAAACTGAACCCTTATTATTATTTTTATTAATTTGAGCTAGTAGAATAATTAATATTAATGTAGAATATTTCTATTGTGAATTATATGCATTTTAGCCGAGCGTAATCATTATCTGAGATAGACCCATTTTTATGATATATTATATTTCCTGGAAATGAGGGTACAATATATATATATATATATATATATATATATATATATATATATATATATATATATATATATATATATATATATATATATATATATATATATATATATATATATATATATATAGAGAGAGAGAGAGAGAGAGAGAGAGAGAGAGAGAGAGGGAGAGAGTCTCAGTGGTTACATGGTGTAAATAAAGCATTTTAAGGGGTTAAAATAAATATATTACTTTGTATTATTTCCCAACATTTTGACAAAATAATTTCTGTCATTGTCAAGTTCAATAAATAAAAACCATTAGATCTCAAATAGTAATGATATTGAGTTTGAAGTAGTGATTGGGATTGATCATGAAGTAATTGAGTATTTAGAATATGTAAATTAATAAAATCTTTATTGTCTTCTGTTTCATCATTAATTGATTACAATTTTATATTAGAAGGAAATAAATTAAGTCAGCTCAACAAGGCTGTGTGTAATATGTTGTGGTTTATCAGTCCTATTTAAACCATTCAGCCATTTAATATTTAAAGAGACTCTCTCATACTTCACAAATCATTCTTTCTAAATTAGCAAGTATTTTAGCATTACCAAAATCAGGTAAGCTACTGTATTTAACTTATAATTGAAGACATTTTTTATGTTCTTTAATTATATTAATTCATCTATTGCACTTACCTACATAGACATCTGCACAATGTAAACATGAAATTTCATAAAACCTCCTGCTATTTAAAATTTACTTTTTTGTTAGGCTTATGAAAAAAATTAGATTCTTTTGTTAGTGATAAAATGATTATTTTAATGTTATAATGTATTTTATTAACATTATCAGTAAGTTCTTTAGGTTAAGGTAAACAAACTTATTACCAGTTTAGTTATCAAGTTTATTTTATTTTTTTATTTTTTGATTTAATGTTAGATAAAGTTTTTTATGATAGTTTGAATGTAATCATTAGATTGTAGAATATTCTGTTAGTCTTATTTCTTAAGTATGATGATCTTTATTAGACAAATTCCAAGCTCTAATCAAAATATTTTTACTCCCAAAAATATTTGAGTAGAAGTATGATGAGAGTAAATATTAAGATATCTGTTTGTATGGACAGATTTTCTGTAAACTGATATTGATAAAGAGTTATCACATTTTTTGCAACCAAATCATCTATAAAAGAAAGTGTTTTGTTATCATGAATTATGATACCAATCATTAAATAAACAAAAAACACATCAAGGCATCAATTACTTTGAGGCCACATTACAAATGTGGCATCCATATAAATGAACAAAATAATTCTTTACTAGCTTCATTTTTATTTGATTTTCAAAATTATTCATGTAGAGATCAACAATTACAAGTGACAATGGAGATCCTGTAGAATGTCCTTATATGTGTTTATACTTTTGAATATCATGAATAAAAAATGTAATTTTATGGCTATGTTTTGCTAATGGAGTAATAAAATCAGGTATATTATTGAACTGACCTTTTATCCATAAAGATTATTCAACCGAAATACATGTAACACAGATAAAAGACCAAAACTGATCAATATCATTTTTAATTAATTTTAAGTTTGTAATAATAGATATAAAATGAGTTGAAGTTTCAATTCTTTTATTAAATGTTATATGGCCATGGTTGTAAATATTAGGCTTAGTATAGAGCCAAAGCATGTGGCACAAACTACTATACATATAATAGGTTGAAATAGAACATTAAATAATATCTTTCCAAATTAGCAAGTATTTTTTGGTATTTTCAAAATCAGGATTAAAATATTAAATAGACCTACTGGTTTAAGTAGGGATGATGAAACACAACATATTCCAGCTATGTATAAACCTCTCATTTTATCTAATATTAATTTAAAATTAATAGGTGAAAAACTGATGGAAATAGACATTTTGATAAGCCTCATATTGTGAATGCTGAACTACTTCAAGTTGAATCTTGTTTCTCATCTCACACACAGTCATGTTATTGTTTGAGATCTAATGATTTTTCTTTCAAATGTTGACCATGATAATGGTGGATGCTATTCCATCGAAATATCATTATTTAATGGAAAATAATACATGGTACAGTCCAAAAAGTTATAATTTATCTACATCATACAACTGTGAAAACATTATATATATATATATATATATATATATATATATATATATATATATATATATATATATATATATATATATATATATATATATATATATATATATATATATATATATATATATATATATATTTTGGAACATTTTATAAGATATTAAGCCTTTTTATGTATGTCAGAAGATCAATAAAATATTGTTGTAAGTGCTATCATTTCCATTATAACAATAAATTTTTAATTTACTAAATGATGACTCATTATTGTACTTAATTGTTTAGATTACAACAACAAAATTTTATATTTACTAGATGACGACACTTACAAAAAGACTGTTAGGTACTCTCTGACATACTTAGAAAAGAAGGTTAAATGTCTTATAATATGTCCCAGTATAAAAGAGAAAAAAAAAATTAAAATTTTTACTAGAGATACCTCTTCATTATATTATATATTTGATGATTTGTTTAAATTTAATAAACCTGAGACACTACTGTTCCCCATCATGTGTGTTATAGATTAATCATCACATTATTTACCATGTATTTACCACAATGATTAATATACTGGACAAATATCATCCCATAAACAATTAAAATTTCTACTCATTTTATTTCTATTATTAATAACTTAAAATTAACTAGAACAGATTTTTTGATATGGTTTGATGTTTTATCTATATTAACTAGTGTTCCTGTTAAATATGTTTTATCTGTAATAGCTCACTATAATAATTTTCTTAATTTTATTATTCCACTAGCAAAATATTACCTTGAAAATATATTTTTGTTCAGGATTTTCTATAGGATCAAATAGTAAATGCAGCTACTAAGTAACCTTCTAATTTGCTGATATGTAGATGATACATTGGTTGTCTTGAATTTTTTTTTTTATTTAATTATTGGTGTCTTTATATTAAATTTAATATGGAAATTAAAAAATAAAAACACACTTTCTTTTGTAGAAGCTTTAATTGCAAAAAAAAAAACAAAAAAACGTAATGACTTTTAATAAAAATCAACTCATTGAAACAGTTACCTTTATTTTATGTCTCATAATCATCTTCCTTAAATACTTTCTGTAGAAAAATGTGTTTTGATTCGAGGTTGTAGTTTTGTCTGATAAAGATAATCTTTCACAGAAAATAAAACAAAAATATTCTGCTTTTTAATGGTTAGAATAAAAATACCACATATAAAGCTTCATATAGTCTTGCCACTAAGAAGAAAAGAGAGGACAAAATTGATATTCAACTGGTTATAGGGTGATTTTACAGTATATTAAAGGAGACAATTATAGAATCAGCAAAAAACTATTTAATTTTAATATAAAATACTACTTTTATCACGAACAAAAAAAAATCCATAAATGTAAAATCAGAGTACTTTTGGAATACCAGAATGTTTATGAAGTTACAAGTTTACAGTGCTCAAAAAACTGTGAAGGGCAATTCAATAGATGAATTCTTGTTGAATTAAAGACCATAAAAATGCCTTCAATTAGACAATAACACATTTTGATTTTTATAATTCTAAAATACTTGCTAATTTAGAAAATTATTAGTTGATAACCATGAAAAAATCTATTGAAATATTAAAAAGAAAAAGTTGTTTAGATAAAGTGATAAAGAACATTGTAATCGATCCTTTTAGAAACAACTTATTTTATCTCTTTCTCATAAAATAAACTTGAAACCAATTAATGGTCAAACTGAAGAAAATTAACCTATTTTATTCCATGGCATCTAAATAGTCAACTATTTTATTCTTAATCGCATTCTTTATTTCACATTCTATAATTTACTACTTGAGATATAATAATAACTGTAGCTTATTCCACTGCACATGCTCATTATAAATCGAATGCTAATTATAATGAATATTCTCCTTTCAAAACACAAGATAAAGTCTTTTTAAAAATATGAATGGATCCACTCTATCTCTTTTCACCCAAACTATATGTATAGGTAAATTTGAAGCATTTGGAACTGAGAGTGTGAAGATTTAATTAATCACTTTAAATTACTTATAATCTGATTTTTGCTGATGATGCTTGCAAAATTTTTACTATTTACGATATGTAAATTATTAAATGAAAACTTTAAATATATATGTAAATATGAAGTAAACTATAGTTATTATTGTAATTTATAAAAAAAAAAACATTGTACTATATAAATTAAATATTTACTTTAGATATAGTTTTTTTTTTTTTTTTATTTTTGTTTTTGACAATGGTAGAAGTAGTTTCTACAAAATTTTGGATTTAATAACAAATAATATATGGTTGTTTATTTGCTAATTTATTTTTATAAATGCTGTATTTTATTTATATCCATGTAAATAATAAATTGTTTTCTAACTTATTTTATAATTGTTTAATTATTTATAAATTATTAAGTATTATACTTGTACAAAAGTTCACAGATCCTAAGATATCCATTTATTAAAATACCTACATAATTTAAATAGAACAAAAATTATTAAAATTAAATGGTACTTTTAACTGATTACTTTATTTATGAAGTTTAAAGGCAATAAAAAAAGATATGTTTTTAAAAGAATTACATAGTAATTTTTCTTATTTAAATTAATTATTTTATATTGTTTCATTTTATAAAATTAATAATTTAATGCATTTTTTATTATATTAATGTGAATATCACGTGATTATTTGCTCCTTAAATAGACAAATGACCGTCTGAGAACAAGAATTTTTATTTAGTTTATAAAAAGGTTTTATTTTTCTTTTAATTTTTGTTGTTGCTGTTCTTTTGTATAAAGTCTAATAAAGTAATTAGCTAATAAAAATGTCATCTTTTGCTCAATGTAAATTTATTTTCTCTACTTATTTTTGATTTTACAAAATATATAAAATGTTTCAAGAGTTAAATACATTTAATTTTTTTTTCTCTTTTTCAAAAAAAAAAAAAACAACAAAAAACAATATCCTGTATGATTACCTAATCAATTGTCTATTTGTAATGTAAATTTTCTTTCGTTAAAAAATATATTAGTTCAATCTCAGTCAATGATAAAAAATAATCAACGGAGACACTAAATGCATATAATAATCTTTTTTTTAAAAAAAGTATATTGATAATATTTTATAGTAAGTGTAATTTATTTAAATGAATATTAAGCAGTAAGCGGTCCAGATTTCACGCTGCTGGAATCTATTTCTAAACTGTTAGATTTGTAAAACGCACCCCAAATGATCATTGCATTTTCAGAATAAATTGAACATGGTTTTTAATCGACAGTTTAGGAATCAATTGAAAAAAAAAAAAGAATAAAAACGGAATATTAATATCCACTACTTGCTGTTATAAAAATATATTTATATCTAATTATATTTTTAAAAAGATCTCTTTGAATTAAAAAAATGGATTCGGTCATTACATTTCCATTTTTACGCCTGCCTAATACAAATATGTCTAATTATATTAATGCTATTATAAAACTGTTTAATGTATGTCAATCTATCAATCCATCATTATCCATCTATACATCAAATTATCTATCTACTTTTATCTAGCTACACATCCAACTATTTATCTTTCCGTACAACCATACATCAATGTAACTTTCTAACTATATACCGATTCATCTATCTGCATTTGTATAATTAATTTAAAACTTATTTTTATATTAAATATTAAAGTACATACACACGCAAATATATGTGTTGAAAAAGATAATGTTTTATCTGTTTCATCAACAGTCATGTGATCTTCGATATGACAGTGAGCTTAATACTATTGTGATGATACGGAATAAAACGGCTTACAAAAAATAATAATAATAATAATAAAGAAAGATATAGGATAAAATAAAAATACCGTAAACTAAATTATTAAAAGTAATAATAATAGATTCGCAATTTAAAAAAAAAAAAATTATTAAAAGTAAAAGATTAAAGTAAATATAAATAATATAATAAGCTTTATTATAAGTAATTACATTTAAAAGAAATTAAACAATAAATTGTATACAATAAGTTAAAATAATGGAGCTAATTTTTTAATCAAAGATTAAAATTTAGAATTAAAAAATGTACTTATATATATATTGTAACCTGCAAAAGACTGGATGAAGCGATGATGACTATCCACAAAAGGCCATAACAAATTTCAGACCCTCAATAACATATTGGACAAGCCAAATTTTCCTAAAAATGCGCAGAAATATAGGCTAAAATATCTGGCAATAGTTAAATTCAATGTGTTTATAAAATAAATGTCATATGGGGCAATAAGAAGATATACATGGGAATCATTTATAATAAAATATTATTTAAATATCAAGACATATTATTAATAAATCAAGATGATCTGAAATCTCAACACATTCTGAAAAAGATAAAAGATTCTTAATATTGTGAACATATGTCATTAAAGTTGCCGTAAATTTATTACTTCTTCACATATCTACTACAATTACCACAATTTATCTGTAAATATCTTTTAAGCTCTGATTGCTTTGTTCAAATAAAAAAACATTATTTAATTCTCATAAAATTTAAAATATTCTTTAAAATCTATGTCACTTAAGATCCATCTTGAAATGTATATTCTTCGTTATCAAAATAAATTTAAATAATATGGTTCATAATATAAATTAGGGTATCTCATGGTAAAATTATCTCATTTAAATTATAAAATAAATTATTTTAGACTCTTCAGATTTATTCTACACTAAATGAAAACCTTCTTAAATACTATTACTAATTTAAATAAAACATGATATCTTAATTTTAGAATAAGATGATTTATAATCTAGGATTCCATTCAGATATTAAGAAAGGACAAGGGATTTAATAGTCATTATAATTACTCTAGAATACATCTATTTAAATATGTTATAAATATGAAATTGATTCTTGTAAATTGAATTTTATCACAAAACAATAAATAAAATCTTCAAATATGAACACGCTTTAAAATTAAGATACAAAGTGATTTGAAATAAGCATATTAAATTCGTTAAAGTGGATCCAAAATAATAAATCAAATTATATTTTTTATTAAGCAAATACAACTTCCTTAAATGTTTTACTAATGTTTAAGTACTTCAATAAAGTTGACCTAGATTTTATTAAATAAAGTAACTTTTAATAGTTTCAATACTCATATACTTCTTTAATAAATAGACTTAAAATAAAATATAATATTTTACAAGTATTTAAATTATTATTCAATATGGGGGAATGACTTTTGGTTGATAAGCGGAATGATGTGAACAAACGATTATGAAAAATGTCTTAAAACAAAAATAAATATTTATTCTACAATAAAGCAAGTACAACATTACAAATACACCTGGGTCTCATTTTATGTGATAGATAGGTTCCTCAGAAAACACACACAATTGAAATCACACAATAATAGATGTAACTTATATTGAAAATGTGGGGATGCGGTCTGTGATTTTTCAAAATTCGTGTAAAAGCAAAGCACCAATGTAAAATTACTTTAAAATTCGCGCAAAAATAAAGAAATAAAATATGACTAATAAAAAATTTCAAATTTGAAAAAAATTGATACAAGACAAACTTTTTTTAACTATAATATTTAATTTTATTCAAAATAATATATTTTTATGCATAATTTACAATACAGTAATTTACATTTTTATACACATTTTAATTATTATAGCTGTTTACTGAAAAACACGTTCATTTGCAAACAACTAGCGCCAACTTCACACTCATGTTGTGTCAGTGGTTTTCTGGTGACAACATAATTAGTAATTAATCTTTGAGATGATGATTTTATTAATTGTTTATGAAACTAACAACTAAAAATTAAATTCTTATTTTTGACTTTAATTTTCAATTCCGTTTAAAAATCTAATTTCACATCACATTAATTTCAAGTTGTCTTGTAAGTAATTTTTAAATTGTTAATTACAATTAAAAATCAGATTTTAATTTTTAATTGTCAAATTTAATTGTGCCCACTGCTATTACTGACCATTTAAATAAACTTGTGGACACTAAATGATTAATAATTGATTACATTCTTTTTTAAAAAGCAAAAACAGAATGTGATTTAAAATGCAAAATTAACACACGCACAATGTTTGAACAATTTTACATTATAATCTTATAAAATTTAATGTGTATATACATAAAATGTGGAGATCATGATTTTAATTCCATTATTGCATAAAATCTTACTATTATAAAGCACTGAAAATATTGAAATTACTAAGATGAAATTCGAATTCCAATAATGTGCGCGAAATTTATTATTTAAAGTAATAGCGCATTATCGGTGTTCGACTTCCAGTGAAACAGGAATCACGTAATTTCAAAATCATGTTAAATAAGACCACGTAAAAAGAGACCCAGGTGTATTTCATATTTAGGTCCACATAGCCAAAAACTTTTACAATTTTACTTTTTTAAAATTATGTTAGAAGAATTTGTTTTAAAAAAAAATACAATATATTTTATAACATTAAATTCAATTGGATTAAACATAATAAACATCTATTGTATAATTATCAAAATGTTTTCATTTATCAATGCATTCATACAATGATAATAACTTTCACCGCTCCCATTTATGAATGCTTAACATGCTCAATAATAATAATTGCTTACCAATCTAATGATAAGAGTGATAAGTCAGATGTATAGTCTATTTATGCCTAAACCCTCTGATAAGCATTTAAAAAGAAAAATCAAATTTTGTTCTCATTATTAATAAAACTCAAATTTAGGCCTCACACATTTATAATGTATTATTCACATTTAAGCTAACCAAGAGTGCTACAGAGGTAAGGTAAAATTTTTCAATACCTTGATAATAACCTATAACAATGCCAGATAAAACCATAGTAAAATATTACACAATCTTTTCAAACATATTACAAACTACAAACAAATCCATCTTCATATAATTAAGTAAGGCCAAGTAAAAAGTATGATGACCATGCTCATAAGAATGCACCTATTTCTGAGAGCTAATAAACATCTATGTATTTGTCATTAATGAAAAAAAAAAAATGAGAATGTGCATCAGAAGCAAAATATTAAATGTAATTGTCTTAAAATAGAAAAAGTCTAAGCTACAAGGCTCAAAATATATGTTATCATTATATAAACATTAACAAAACAATACATAATAAGAAAAAAAGACTAATCTATTGTAAAAATAAAATAGAAAAATAATGATAAAAACTAACACTATCATCTCTAAATATACTGACAAACCCAGGCATGCTTAAAATACAGAGAAAATAAATTACTAAAATACCATAGCTAACAAATGTGAAATAAAATAAATAATAATAACTAATGCCAAATATGGCTCCATTAATATTATATAATAAATAACCATAAAATAAATACTAGAAACATATATCTAATTATTAATATTACAGCATAAAATATACCTTATAAGTAAATAATTTATAAGTAAAAATGGAAACGTAGTATTTAAATTCCGAAAATATAATAAATTACTATTCTGAGAACTTAAGTTAAAATGTTTCAAAATAAGTAATATGACAATAATATGCACTTAAAATAAATCATAATGCAAAAATCATAAATACAAATAAATTTCAACCAATTTACCATTAAATAAATGTTAAAATAAATAGCAGACCTCAAGTTTATTTTTTCCATAATCATTAGACTGAAACACGAATTGGAATGTTTGAAAAAAAATCCCGTACATAAAAAAACATATTCAACATAAAATACAGTATAAATAAAATATCAAAGTTCAGAATATAACAATGAAACATGTTTCCTAAATATCCTAAGAAAAACTTCAAACAATTGTGCAATCAGATACTAAGATTCGTGTATGATCATTCATTTAATAAAAAACACCCATGAATTTAAATTGTGATAAATGTTTATTATTCCACAATATATATTTTCTTAATATTTAAATTCAGGTTTTCTAAAAAGTAATCCATCAAAAAATATCTTAATTTTAATAATAATGAGAATGTTTTGTAGGAGAATACTTTTCTAAATCATATTTATCAAAAATTACAAAAATATTTAGCAGGAAAAAAGAACATATTGAAGCAGTCGGATCTAAGTTCGATCCTAGTTTCATGATCTTTCACATGTAGCCAACTTCAAACCATTGTACTAACCTTGAATTTCTGATGCAATGGGGCTTTATACATTCAGTCCACGCTAATTTCCTTAAAGAAAAACTATTATAAATGCGTGTTAAAATTAATTCATTTGAGTTTAAATTAATCATTGCTATTAATAAATTCATGATAAAATTATTCATGAATTTATATATATTACAACTGTGTGGATTGTGCATATATATTTATAAATGTTTAAATATATAAAATTGTTCGAAAGTTTCACTGTGTCGGGAATGTTTATTTTACTTTTAAATAATATGTTAAATTTTTAGTGATTAAAAGCTACATTCTTTCGATAAGTTTTCAGATTTTTTCTTTCCAAAAACAATGGTTAAAGTTTTTATTAATTAGAAATAGATATGTCTTTAAAATGTTAGGACGGTCCTAATTAAAATCATTTTCTGATTTTAAAAATTCATTTTCTAATTAGAAAATGAATTCAAGTTAATGAGTTTGAAAGCCTTATCGAAGGAATGTATCTAAAAACAACTAGTAAATGTTTGTAAGATTGATTAGGAAAGAAGCGCTAGCCTAAAGACATCAGATACAGTATAAAAAGCCCAGGAAAAGTTTCCAAGCAGCTATTATTCCTCATTAAGAGAAGCCATATATATTTTATTAGAGAAGAAGCCGCCCAGTTAAATTATGAAGTAAAATAGTGTTTCTACCATGGTGGGGGGGGGCTTAACTTCAGGAGTCTGACTACAGTTCCTGAAGTCCACTGAAAATCTTCAATGTGGCTGTAATATAAAAATTCATATACCAATTGTAAGCTGCCGAAACCTTAGAGAAATCCTTCAAAATGTCATTCAAATTTATTTTCCAAAATGCGCATCTACGTTTCATTCAACTGGACTCTGCCGTGTGTAATTTAAGGAGCCAACCATGAAGAAATGGTAATACTTTTTTTATATGAACCGCTACTTTCTCGCCGGTCTTCGAACTTTATTTTACACTACCTTTAAATTAAGTACTGTTAAAATCTCTTCTCTTTCCTTAATGTATTAATGCTATTTTAAATTATGTAGTAATTCTCTATCTTAATCTCTAGTCTTTAAATTTAATATTTGTTAACTTTCTCTTTTTTTATGATGGCGGTTCATTTATTATATTATATATATTTATTGTGTGATTTATTAATGTTGTTTATTTTTAATTATATGCCAGTAAAACTTCAACTCGATAATAATTTCCTTCATTGCGTTTGCCTTGTTAAATAATATTATATTAATTTTTATAGTAATTCTTACCCATTAGAACTCATTGGATATAGTTCTATTAATTATCGAGTTGAAGGAGTTATACAATTTTTGCTATTTTTATTAATGGTTAATAATCATAAATTATTAGCTCAATTTCTAACCTATGCTCCTGGCCACTTTACTGAGTTTATAATATTCATTTATTCACATTAATAATATTAAAATGTTTTGCTAAAGGTTGATAAAGGGAATAAAGTGAACATATTCTAATTTAAATTTGTATTTCTGTATTAATATTCAGGGAGAGCATGACGTTTGGGGCATAATTAATATAATTTCTAATTGCATTAAATACTTTTTGATTAAAGCATGTTTGATTTTAATTTAACTTGATCAGGTCATCATGTAGAGCATTCTTTATATAAAATGGGTTTTATTAATTAAAAGATGATTACCAAGTCATCATTTTTCCGAAAGTTGCTGACGCAAGCCATCTCCTGCTTCACAGGTTTGTCCTCAGTGATATTACTGTTCATTAAATTATATAGGAAGGAAGTACTTCCTCACTTGCTCATTTTATATTTGGAACACCAAAAGTTCGAGGCTATGACCCAACCTGGTTTTCCGTGTTCTATGGATCCTTCATATAGGGCATCAAAAGACTTGTCAATACAAGCTGCCCTGCTATTTTCTCAAATCACAGACAAGCCATTACTTTTCATATTTATTATTATAGCTCATAAGTCGTCAGTACCGTTTATTTCTCAGTTCCAGTAAAGCCCGCTCTCATGCTCATAAATCGTGATGAATTGATTTTATTAAAGTCGAAGAAATTCATATTTATTTATAATTAAGTAAGTTTTCTATTAAATATTAAAGTTATGCCCTAAACACATATATTGCTCTTTGTGAATTGATTTACGAATGTGAAAATAAATCTCACATTCTTTCTTTTAGAATTTGAATCATAATTTCTGTCACAGCCAAACACCTTTATCTACCTTTACTTCCTCATCGGGGCATATATATATATATATATATATATATATATATATATATATATATATATATATATATATATATAAATTAAAAAATAAAACAAAAAAAAAACTAAACTAAACTAGGATCAAAGTAAAAATAAAACAAATATTAGTTTGTTATTGTTTTTTTTTTATTTGTTTGGTATTGTTTGGTTTTTATTTTTATTTTTTTTTTTTTATTTTTTTTTTTTTGTTTTTTTGTTTTTTTGTTTTTTATTTATATATTTTAATTTTTATATATATATATATATATATATATATATATATATATATATATATATATATATATATTTCTCCTAGAATATTGCGCAATCGTATTGGCATATAATAAGGACTGCCATTCTTATTGTAAATATAAATTCTGTTTAAAGACTAGAGGTAATCTATATAATCACAATCTAAAAGTTGAACAAAATTATCATTATTATTAAACATTTTATTAACACATTTGGTTTTTTTTAACTTTCTTTTTATTCAAATTATTTTAATATTAATGCTCACTGACTGTATTGGCAACCCGAACATATATATATGAGTTGACTTATAAAGATTCTTAGTTATTGTCTTATACTTCATTAGAGTTAAATCAGGGGCCTCATTAATCATCATCATCCATTGAGCTAGTTCCTTGGTGCATAGTCATGTACCATCGATATATGTCATCCATTGATTTGATCCGAGCTCGTGAGTTGGGTTTGAATTCAGTTTGAACTGCCTGAGTTTGAATCCAACTTTGAGTTTGGGTTTGTTGATGTGTTGGCTTCTTTTTGACCGGTACAATATTTCTCAATATAATATTTATAATCCTAGCAGTCTCAGATAGCATTGCTTGGAAAGAACAAAAACTTGTAGGATTTAAATTTTTTCAGGCATTATAAACTATTTAAAATATATAGAAATCATTTAAATTTATTACAACATAATATACATTTAGAGGTATGTCTTATATTTCAATTTTATGAAATAAAAAAGAATAAATTATTCATAATATTTATTACAGCAGTTTGATACAAGTTGATTTATTTTATTATCCTGATTTGAAAATTTTTTTTTTCTTCCAAGGGAAGCAAACAGTCATAATAAGTAATTTTTAGCACCATTTTTCAATCAACAATATAATATATTTCTTTTAGAATAAGATCACTAATAAATTGTTTCTGAAATCTAAAACTATTATTAAATTCATATTCTTTTGTAGACTTAAATTCTTTTAAAATGTCAAATAAAATAAACATTATATATAAAAAAATAGTTTTATCCTGAATTAAATTTTTTTTGCTCAAAGTAAATAAATTCTGGACAATATTTAATATGAAATGAGAATTATAGATAAAACATAAGAAAATTATTTACATTTGTAGTGTCATTATTGCTGCTCAGAATTTTAAATATATTGTGGCAAATTTGAATTAAAAAAACATATGTGCCTACATTGGAATTGCCAATAGCACATGCATCTAAACATTGTAATAATTAAATGGGATTACCATTAAATCTGAAAAATCAGTTTAGATAATTGTATCCAGATTATGTGGTTCAGCATAGCATATTTAAACCTAAAAATAAAATTTAAACAAAATTACATTTTAAAATTTTAACAGCAGTTTTTAAAATCCAACTGCTACAAATAAAAAGAAAATTAAAACTGATTAAGAACTTTGAACAGGTGACAATTTACCATATTTATACTATTAGTCATGTGACCATTTTACAAGATTTGGGATTAATCTTTTAACCTTCATGCTCTTCCCTGATTTGTTTGAATCCAGATTTAGTGAAACTAGGTAAGGTTGTTTAGGAAAATTTACCCAAATAATATTTATTATTTTTAATAAATAAAATATTGTCTAGACAATTTAAGAAAAAAAAATAATTAAAAAATTTTTAGGTTGCAAATAAAATAATTGCTAAAAATTAAAAACACCAGAATAAAGCAAAAGTATTACATAAATAAAATATACATTCATTTTAATAGAACAAAAATTACAAATAATATTTAATGCATTTATTTATTATTGTTTAAATCTAGACAATTTTAGAATACACTAATTAAATTGTCCTTTAAAAATATTTTAATAATGAATAATGTTAAAATAAATATAATATTTATTCAATCATTAATTCATCATTTATCCAATACTTTAAAAATCCTATGTTTAATTAAAAGCTTTATTATTTTTTTGTAAAGAAATGAATTTCAAATATTTACTAGAATATTATGTGTTAAAACCAAAATAAATTAAAATATTATAGCTTTAATTTAAGTCATAAGCAAGGTAAAATATAGGGTTTGAATCTGGTTTCTTAAATTTAAAAATAGTACAACCTTTTTAAAACTTTTTAAACAATTAAATTATAACTAAATTAACATTTAACCTAAAATGCATTATTATTCCTCCACATCACCAGCTATTTGAAAATTTAAAGACTTGAGCATGTTAAAGACTTATTAAATTTTGAATCTATTACAATTTAAGCTACATAATTTTTTTTAGAGCTGTACAATCTATAAAATACAGATATTGTCTTTTTCTATACAAAAACTTTAAAAACTTAAATAATAAAATATAAATTTATTAATAAAAATAAAATGAAATTAAGGTGTGCTAAGTATGCTACAAATATAAATTCAGCATTTGATTGTAATTAAGATAATAAAAAATGTATGCTGTGACAGTGTAATTTACATATATCCCAATAGTATTACATAAAACACACCTATGTATCAGCACACATATGTGTCTGTATAATATAAAATTAACAAATGTAAATTGTCTTGAATATAGTAAACAATTCATTTTAAAAATTTATAAAATATGATTGATGTTAACATATATGTGTGTACATTATGTTCATCTATATAAGCACATGGATGTGCTTTAACATATTGCAAAATTAACATATTTGAATTGTCATAAACAAATAATAAAAAAAAAAAAACATTTTTTACAATACATAATAATTTTAATATATATATATATATATGTGTGTGTGTGTGTGTTTGGTAACTGATTTTAATATATTTGGATTTGGGTGCACACACTGACATTTCTTTCTAAAAATATTTCTTTAGTTAATAAATAAACTTATTAAATAAAATATTTCTATTACTAATTGTAATTACTTTTATTGAACACATTTTAAAAAGCTAAAGAAAGTATTCCCTGTTTGAAAAAAAAAATCTTACTGTAAAGTTTTCCTTCATTTTTTTTTAATTTTCCAAGTTCCTTTTAATTGTACACTTCTTAAAAAAATTGATAGAATGATCTTTTGAGTTTCATCTCCAATATAGAATGTTTCTGTGTTTCAATTTTAATAAATAAAACTGGAAATGGTCATTTATTATTTTCTTTCATTATTTTACTTTTAGTTGAATAATTTAACTAAAAATGATTTACCTTTAAAAACAAGGCAATATCTGTATTATAGATAAAGCAGCATATATATACAATTACTAAGCAATTAAATCGCCACACATGGTTAAGAAATCCAGTACTGCTCTCTGTGAATTAATATATAAATACATTAAAATTCGTATATAAAATCTTATAGCAGACAGTTCAAAGTTGTGTCATTTTGAGCTGGCTATTTTTTTTGAAATAGGAACTCTAATGTATTTATATATTAGTTCACAGAGGGTGGTACTGGATTTCTTAACCATATGGAGTGATTTAATTGCTTAATATTTGTATATTTATTTAGTATAACGGTATGCACTGACATTATTTTCTATAAATTTGTGTTAGGTTGTTTAAAGACTAAAATTACTAATGTTTAGTTTGTCTTTATATAATAATAGTAAAACATGTTTGTTAGTAGCAAAAAATTAAGATCTTTGCTTGCTAAATTTCAAGTTCTTTGTTTGAGTTTGTTCATATTTCAATATATAACATATTATAGCAGACAGTTCAAAGTGGTATCATTTTGAGCTGGCTATTTTAAAATTCGAACTCTAATGTATTTATATTTTAGTTCACAGAGGACGGTACTGGATTTCTTCTGGTCCATTCTAAATTAGTAGACTGAATTATTGACATCTTCAGGGAAAATATGCATCAAGTAATGGTTTGCATTACTAGTTATGAGAACTAATGTGTTTAGATAGTAGGCCCAATATCCAGTGCCTGAAATATCCCATTACTTGCTTAATCAATTGTAATACAATAGTAAATCATTGCTTTAATTAGTGGTAGAGAATTTACTGAAAAAATTAAACTTAAAAATAATTTATTTAACTAAATATGTATTATTGCAAAGTTTAAACTACTTTTATAAAAACATCAATTAAATTAGACAGTGAAAATTATATATAATGACTAAGCACACACTCTGAATTCATGCAATAAAATATAGATAACAGAAAGCATTAAATAAATACTTAGAATTAATATAAGATATCATAAAGCATTAATATATATATATATATATATATTAATGCTTTATGATATATGTTTTTGAAATGTCATATATATATATATATATATATATATGACATTTCAAAAACACGCACATCAATAGTTCTTTAAGCATGCCATAGAGTTCATTATTAATTGACTCTGGGATGCTTCACCGTATCACAATGGCTACTTTAATTAGAAATGGAAATAAGACAATGTTATTTATTACCTAGGATTTGAACATGGACTTTTTTCTGGTTTTTTACTTCAAGTGAAAATCTTTCGAGATGTCTGGATTTGAGGTTTTATGCTTAGTATTTCTTTGCATTATTCTATATTAGACATTTAAACATTCCTAGCGATTTTTCAAGTTGTTAGTTAGGCATCACTTTTATCAGGCAAATTGCTGACTAAGGGCTAAAGCAAGGTCATATGTTCCTAAAAGCTGCTGAATATTGCATGGTTTCTGGTTCTGTATCCATAATAAACTGGATGATTGAAGAATTCAACTGAAGATCACTGATCTAATCATGATCTCAACTGTAATCTCAACTCGTTGTAATCTGAACTGAACTGATTGTCCAATGAAAAACTGGACTATTTAATAGGATGACCTGCTGTCATTTTGATTACTGCCAGCTATATTTGTTGTTGAAATTTTTTAGATAAGCTTTTAATCCTGTTGTTGTAGATCTTTTATTTAATGGCCATTGCAAACTTGTTGCTTTAATTCATAGCCATTGCAAATTATGTGTTACAATATTTTATCTTTCTCATTTCATTTTATTAGCAAGCACACATTTTCTAATACTTAAAATTAATTTGTCATTTCTACATATATATATATATATATATATATATATATATATATATATATATATATATATATATATATATATATATATATATATATATATATATATTTCTTTCAAATAAACTCATTATTTAGTTTTAAGATTACTTTTCTTTCTTTAACTTAAAGAGATATTTTGTAATTATTTGAAAACCAACTACTTTTAATTTTCCTCCTAAAACAATGAATTAATTGTTTTTTTTAGCAAATTACTTTTTTTTCTTTAAACACACACACAAAAAAAATCTTTAAACTTTTAATGACTAGCCCTTTAAACTTTTAGTTTTACATTTCTAAAGCAAACTGCATTTTTTTTGATAATAAAAAAAACTCTAGATTTTTATTAATTTTATTTATTGATTTATTAACTTTGTGTTATATATGATAATTTTATTTTAATACTTTTTTAGCCAAAATCAAATATATGTACCACTATGACATTGATACAATATATATATAATTTATGTTAATGAAAACACTATTGTAATCATAACAAAAATAATAAATTTAATGGTAATAACTTATTATAAACAGTCTTTCAATCCACAGAGGTACTTTAGGTTAATTTCTTAAACCTGCCTCAACTGCCATTAAATTAAATAAAATAACAAAGCAGAAGCAAAAATCATCAATTCAATACCCATGTGTCCCTTATTTTAATGTTAGCAGCTTGTGTATTTATTAAATGCATTATATTCCTATTTATAAAAATTGCCTTCTTAGTATTTTTTTTTATTATGGTTTCTCTCTTCATGAAAAATGTTCACATTTTCAAAATCAAATTTAAATTTATATTTATGTGTTTTTCATGATCAAATAAAACTGAAGCAGCCATTAAATCACAATTATTCTTACTTTTTACATGCTTATATAACTATTCATAATTCTTTAATCTCTTCTCAATACTATAACTCGATTCACCTATATACAATAACATACAGTCACAAAAAAATTGATATATGATATTACTTTTCTGCTTGACAGATATGACATCTTTAGAATTATTCACTAATTTATTAACAGTGATTGGAACATAGAATGAAACATTAAACACATTCTTATATATATCCTTAAAAAATTTCACTTGTGGATTTGAAATAAATGGAATAGATGTGCATTGTTTACTATACATTTTCATTTACTTTAACCCATCATAACTCTTTTCAAATTGGTATAAAGTATTGTTTATTTGTTCCAATTTATAAACAATATCAAGCAATTCCTTGGCAAATGTCTCTATTTTTTTTGTCTACCACTTTGGTAACAACATAATTTTTTATTATCAAATAAAAAAGATCTAAAAGTTGCCATATTATGCATAATTGGTCCTTTTGATTTGCAATTTACATATATCCCCTTTTTTCCAATGGCTTGGTTATTAATTTATAATTTAATATATTGTTATCTCTTGTAATAATTAAATCCAAATATTTAATATTTTGTCCTATTCTTTTTCAATAGTCCACTTCAATCCATTCAAATTATTCATAAAGCATTCTAGCATGGTATTTAGATCATTATAAGTAGGAAAAAGATTTTGTTGCTAGCCATATATTACAAAAATGATCTCTTACAATATTAATCAAAAATAAAATAAAATAACATAATATAGTTAATCAAGGATGTGACTATAAAACATAAACAACATATACTTAATCAAGTGACTTTTATATTATTTTTGTAATTTTGTATTTTAATATTAAAATAAATGTGTGATTTTGTATTTCTAAAAATGCAGATGATGATATAGATACCAATTCAGAAGAAATAATTAAATCAATAATTTATTAACACTAATAAATTTGTCAAGAATTAATCATGAAATTAAAATTTATAATTACCACAGCTTTAAGCAAAATTTAAATTACAAAAAAATACAGTACGATTTAACTATGAATACAAAAATCTCTTACATTTATTATTTATCTAGCTTTCATTCCCATAAGTCACAGTATAAAATATATTTAATAATATTGATTAATAACTCTTACCAGTGTTATAATATTATTGAATTTGGAATATGTATATTCTCATAACCATGTGAAAATCATCATAAATTTAAGCATAATAACAAATTATCATGGTCTTTAAACACATCAAATATGCAAACTTGGTACTTCAATAATATCATCATTCTTTAACTATTCAAATTTCAGAAAGAGCAAAATAAAGACGAGGTTGGTGCCCCATATAGCTTGAATATTCAAGTCCTAAAATAATGAAATGGTCAGTATTATGCATTACTTTAAACAAAAATCATTAAGATAATAATCAAGGAATATAAAAGAATTGTATGAGAATGGAATAGACACAAAAAAATAAATACCTATCCAAAAATAAACATAAATAATTAAAACCGTGTCTCTAATCTTAACAAATATACCAGGAATTAACCATCACAAAGGATTGCCTAAAATATAGCTTCATTGCCTACATGTCACCTATAAAAAACTGTATCTCACAATGGTGAGAAAATAATATACAAAAATAGTGTTAATCCTACTACTTTATATAGCAATAACAAACGTGATGTGAAAAAACAATAAAGTATAATAATTAAAGCACAATGTCATTGGTATCAAGATTGTGGCTTAGGCATTTAATAAAATAATATACTTCTACTCCACTAATTTTTCATTCAATTATACACATTCTAAACAATTCCATACTGGATGTATATATAATTTTTTTGATTATCTTTCACAACAAAAATATTCAGAAAAATCTTCTAATAAACATTTTACATATCAGACATAAATAATAAATGTTCAATATCATAACTATAATACAAATATTAATGAAAACTTATATCTACATATTACATCTCTTTTATCATTTAATAGTTCATAGATTCTTAAGTCTTGAATTTCCATACCATTTTGCAGCACAACAGTTCCAATAATAAGTCATTGGACATGTTGAAGATTTATTAAAATATCCAGATAAAATGAATATTAAATATTGCTAAAACAATTATCTAAAATTTGTAAGTGCTGATATAATTTGAAAATATTTATAATTTTGTATATTTTATGCTGTATTTTTATGTATTTCATTTTTATTATATAATTGGAGCTTTTAGGTAATTTATTAAATTCTTTTTTTATTTGACATTTATTTTATATATAATCATGAGAATATAATTATTGCTGCAATATAATAATATATTACATTGTGTTATTTACTAAATGGAGATAAAAAAAAGTATTAAAGTTACACTAGTTTTGTTTTAAATATTTGTATGTTGAAATATCAAATTATTGAGTTTGATAGTATGCAAAGTCAAAAAAACTTCTGGACATAGGTGCATATCCAAAACATTTATAAAATCAATATTCAGAAATTAGTTAGGAAATATAGTTATAAAACGCTTATATGCAGTCCATTGATTACTCAATTTATAATGGATAGCTTAATAGTATAATAAAAAAGCATATTAATATCAATGTTGTCTTTTTTAGTTATTTATTTATAAATGTGTTTATAATAATATTTTCAAGTAACTTCAAAATTATAAATATATTTATATAATTTAATATTTTCTATGTAAAATGTTAAACTGAAACATTTTGAAACTAATATAATGTGCTGTAATCAACAGTGGCCTTATAGATGAAAAGAGTTGTACATTGGTGGGCTCAAGAGCTAAAAATTGGTTTTATAAAGCGAACAAACATTCTATAATGGTCAACTAGATGCAACTAATATTTCCTAATTTAGCAAATGCAAATAATAGTTTCTTGAGCATTTTTTATTTTTGTCCTTTCTTGAAAATGATTTTTTAGAAAAAAGTCAGGCTTTTTTCTTTTTTGTACTAAAGATTAAAAATGTATCACATGATATAATTACAAAAAAAATCAGATAAGATCAGTGCTGTCAATGCAATGACATCGTTTTTTTTTACCAATGACCATAGTCTTTGTGACTGTCATATTAACACTTATGATTAAGTGAAAGATATTTCATAAGCTAAAATGAATTATCATACATACTAATTCATTAATTACATTGAACTTTTCAACCATAAAACAGAAACATTGCCTAAGTTACATTCACCCAAAATAATAACTAAACATCACATGGCATCAATTCATTATATGTACACACATTGTTAACACAGAAACTAATCTCTCTGTAAAGTAGCATCACTCAGTGCAAGCCAGAGCAATCAATGAATGCAATAAGATTTGTGCATAAAATTTCTTTCTCGAGCTTATTCATTTAATATCTCCATACTAGTTTCTTATGACTTTTTCAGTGAGGAGAGCAATGCACCTAGATCTTAACATCTAATGCAATACTTATTGCATCCATTGATTACTTTGGTTTGCACCAAATGGTGATAGTGAATGGAGAGTTTAGCTCTGTGTAACCAGATTGTTTAAACATAATAAATTGTGAGCATGTGATGTTTAATTGTTTAATACCAATCCTACCAATAGGATTATGGTGACTGTGGATATTAAAGAACCAAAACCACCAAAATGTATAAAAGTTGAACTGAGTTCTGATTTATATGACTATATAAGCTAATGAGCTTGAATTGAAAACATTTTTTTTTCATTTTGGACTCAAGCCTTTATAGTTAGCTAATAAGGATAAATTATGGCTGCAGGAGGGTTTCATTAGATTCTGAGGTCTAGGTACAGTGCTCTCAGATTCAAGACTTCTCATTGATGAAAGAAACAAGCTAGAATATAGTCTGGGGATATTGGATGAATAGGCACTAGATAGGAATTTTATGCATAAACCTTTTTGCATCCATTAATTACTCTGGCTTGCATTGATTGGTACTACAATATGGAGAGTTTAGCGTCTGTGTACACAAAATTGTCTCTGGGTGAAAAATAAATAATGGCAAAAATAATTTAAATGTCTTTTTCTTTGAACATATAACACACAATGAATCATGGAATCAATTTATTTCAAATTATGAAGTATTACATGTTTTATTCATAATATCACTTTGTAATAATATTTAGGATAGTTATTATTAACTTTATGAGTGGTTGAGCCAAATTATTTCGTTTTTTAGCCAATTCACCCCCTAGTAAATTTTTTTGTAAGTATTATACATTAAAATGCATGTAAAATGATATATTTTATTATAATATTTTTTTTCCAAAAATTCTGCACTAAAAGGCAGGAAATTCAAAATTCCTGCTCTTACAATAGACATAAGCACTACCCTGACATATTCAGCCATTGTCTGTTGCCAAGGCTGTAAAACATTTGGTGTTTTATGCAATTGTAGTTTCCAATGATGCAAAAACTTATTTATTTGTGAATTTATTATGGTTTTAGATGTTCTTTTAAATAATTTGCACTGTATTTATTATATATCAAAAATATAAATTATTAATAACTTATTTTGACTTGAAATACTTTATTTGCAAAAATATAATATTATATTTGCAACTAATGTAAATATGGCCTGAAGCAAATTAGAAAATTCTAGCTTTGATGTAAACAATCTACGTTATATTTATAGTAAGAAAATATCATAATTTTGCAATAAATATTCAAAAAAATTAAATTTTAAAGCATAATTCTTTATATATAAGAGATATAAATTCATTCATGTTTTTAAAAATAATCAGAAATAAGAAATATTTTGTTGATTTTATAAACTGAAAACAATCTTTCTAGAAACAATGACATATAAAGTCTTTGTTTTGATTGTGATCTCATTTTTTTTTAATATTTACTGAAACAAAATGTAAACATTTAAAATGTATTTTAGTTGTAAACAAAAATATCTATCAAATGAAGTCAAATTTACATTTTCTAAAAAGTAATAATCATTTTATCATATATGTATGAGACAAAAGAAAACATCAGAAAATGCTGAAATGTGAGAAGTGTTATGCTGCATTTTGTATGGTTAAGAAAGGAATGATCAATGGTTTATTTTGACCTTTAAATGTATATACATTATTATTTATTACACACAAACACTTACAGATTTATATATAGATATATTCAATGCAAAATATTTAAATATAAGTTTAAGTTTAATTTATGTATACACTGATTTGTTAGTAGAATAATATATTTGTTTCATTTAGTTTTCATTTTCCATTCATATTAGCTCTTTAAAAGCAGTTTGGGATACATCTTTAATGTTTAGGTGATGACAAATGTCATTCAGCTAAAAGATCACTATTTATTATGTAAAATAATAATACACTAATCACATGTATAATAAACCAAAAACTTTCTTTGCCTAAACCCATATATATATATATATATATATGGGTTTAGGAATCCAGTTCAATATATATATATATATATATATATATATATATATATATTGAACTGGATTCATATCCAATTTGATGGTTTTTCTGCCAAAATTAAAAACTTTTAATCCTCCTTAAATCTTTAATGTTGAAAAAAAATATTAATTATTTAAAAACAGTATGTGTATTTTTTTTTTTTTTTTTTTTCTTTTTTAAAATTTTTTTTAATTTTAAAATTCTTAAAATTTTTTAAAGTTGGGGTTAAAACACATACTTGTTTATATTTAAAATAGATCATTTTAAATTTTATAGAATTGATTTTAAAATAGTTTACTTTCACTGCTTGTTTTTACTTTTTTTAAAAATCAATTTGATTAAAAACAAGCAGGCTTGTTTATTACATTCCTGTCTCTTTTATTATTTCTACTCATTCTACAAACAGAGATTTAATTTTGTGTTGTTGTTTTTGTTTAAAATAATCCCTGGTTAAAATTCTTAAATTATATTGAGTGGGAGATTAAGATTTGTCCTGCCCTTAGGTATAGAATCAGGGCAACAGAGGTTTTCATGGGAAATGTAGCCTGGTATAAATGACCCCACAAATTTTGAGATAATAGTTTTTTTTATTCTTTACTAACAAGCTGCTTCAAAGTGAGAGATTCAGTATTCCATACACACTTTGATTATAGCCTCCTGAGAGTCATTGGATAGCAGTTCAGACATTTAATTCCTTCTAAAATCTTGTAATTATTAACAGACTTTGTTGCTTTAGAAAATGTCCAAATCTACTGCTCTGAATGTTGCCATCCTCAAGATGTCTTGATAACTTAAACATAGGATGAATCCCTAGATTCCAACTCTCTTTCAGTCATATCATGAACATCTAGAAGAAACCCGAACATCTATATCTTTACCTTGCCACTGTCAAAAAATTCTGGAATAAGAACTAATACAAATGTGTACACTTTATGTGAACATTGAATTACTGTAAAGTAAATATTTTCTTTTTTTATAGCCAGGGTAAATTCTTTTAATTAAATCTTCACTCAATCTTAATAAGCCTGTATTCTTAATAAATATTTAACCTCATATTTAATAATTGTTGTTTTTTATTGTATTTTGTAGTGTATCTTGGAATCTTAGTTTTAAGAGTCCAAGTTTTTCAATTTTTATTTATCAGAAGGTGTGTGGTGAGTGTACATTTTTATATGTTTAATATATGTCTAATTATTTTACTAACTATTGCTAAATGCTTTGGCAGTTTTTGTAATTTTTATTTACTCACCTGCCCTTAGTTGCTTGTAAAATCATTAATTTTCAATATATTTAGTTTGTGCTTTATGCAAACCCCAAAATCTTATGGCTGGCTATTTATTGGGTTCTTTGTTCTGGTTTTGTGAGAGTAGAGAGTGTTTCTAGATTATGTAAGATCATAATTATATTTTTTTTGCTGTTTTGTAAGTGAAATCAACCACATTTGTTTTAAAAGTAGTATTATGCACAGCAGTCCTGCAGCATTATAATGTCAGTAGTTAGAATGCTACTAATTGATGGTCCATGCTGGTTTCATTGATTTCCTACAAGTCTGTAATTGTTTTCATATCTCTGTATCATGAAACTAGGGTTGCTGTTTATTTTTGTTGTGAATTTATAAATTGCCAGCTATTTTTAGGTGAGAGAATTTTGCTGCCAAAGCATTTAATGTTTTCACATGTGATGTACTCATGTGCACTCTCTGAGAAATATGCATATTCTAATATAAGTCACTTTTGTATTCATGGTTTAGATTTATTTATTCTATTGTCTGAATGTTAAATAACATTTTCAAATTGTTTATATTTATTTGTTTGATGTTTGTCTTAGTACTTTTATTTCTCAATTGTCTAAACAATCCATAAGATCTCTTATTTCTCCCTAAGTTTAGTTCAGCACATTCAGGTATACATACCCTATATACACATATATATATATATATATTATATATATATATATATATATATATATATATATATATATATATATAATAATAATAAATATATAATAATTAGATTACCCATTTTTAAACTAGTAGGCCCTGATTTTAAAAAAGTAAATAAAGAGGAAAAAAATAAAAGGGAAAATATTTAATTAATGAATGGAGTATAAAATAGTTGATAATGTTGTTATGCATAGCAAGTTAATATAATTATATGTGCAATTTAAGCCACATATTTGTAGGTGCATTAGAGATATGATATCACATTTCTCTTAGAATAAATATATTATTGTTTAAAATAATAATTGATAATGTTATTAATTGTAGGATAAGATATCATATGTTTTATTTTTAGTTTGTAGTATAATAATTGAGCTTATAATAAATAGAGTATGCAGTGTGAAATTGATTTAAAGTTAATCTTTTATGTTTTTTTTTTCAAATCTTTCAGATAATAATTAAATGTTAGTGTAAGATAGCCTTAAACTTGTTAAATGCTATTATAATGTAATATTCTCAAATATTTTACTTTTAAACATTAAAAATTCTAATTAAACATTTAAAGGTAAATTAGAAGTCAAGTTAATGGTTTAAAAGAAAATACCATTTCTCTGTGTGTATGTTTGCATACATGGAGATGTAAAACCTGTTTTTAATCAGTTAAATAGTTTTGTTTTGAGTTAGATCAACTTGTTTAAAAAAAGAAAAAAATGATAAATAAGTAGTTATAATATTAACTTAAAAGCAAAATAAATGAAGAAAATAATCATTAATTTAAATTTTGGGATATAAATATCTTAAGTTATTTCTGTTAATAAATGAGACAAGTTTTAATTTTATATCGGTATTTTGTTAACTTTTTAAATTAACGTCAATAGGTCATGTGATATTTGAGATATCTAGATTAATTTGATGTCATTTGTTAATTGATTTGTCATATAACTTGGTTTTAAAACTTAGTTTAAAAAATAGATTTTGTTTATTGGCTATTACAAAAGAAATTAACAACTGAAACTTGAGAGGGGATAAAAACATTGACTATAAAAAGAGAAGTTCTGTTTATTTTAAGTCAATCTTAATTATTTATAAAATCTGCTCTGAAAATTTCTCTGGCACATGTTTGAAAAGTATTAATTACTTTAATTTTTTTTTGAAAAATTTTTGTAAATTATATCCTAATATTGTCCCATTGATAATGCACTGTTGCTAAGGATAAGTAACTCATTTCTTTGATTTCGTACTTTCAATTATCTTTTTAAACTTTTGTAAAATGCTTCAAGGAAATTTTATCATAGCCACTAATTATTTTATTTTCAATACTAATCATGTAAATAATATCTAAAATAAAATAAGTTTAAACCATATGCAGCTATTGTATTTATTGATGAACTATTATTGCATGGAGCTATTTAGCAGTTTATATTTACTTAGTTATCCACTAGATAGTATAAATGTAGAAAGAGGAAAATTAAACTACATAGAGACAAAGCTATATATTGTAAAATTTTAAATATGCTATGTATTAATTTCACCTGTTGCTAATTAAAACCTTCTATGTTATATTAAACACCCATTTCTGCCTCAGTGTTGTAAAATGTTTTATATATAGAAATTACTCAGAAAATAATGTTTATTAAAAAATGCTTATAATATTCATAACCATTTTAAAATGTTTACTCTTCTGAAGCTCTTCTTTTAATTTCTAATTTTGGAAGATAGTTCACAAGTAAACTTGCATAAAGAAATTAATGTTTAAGTCTATTTCTAATATCAGTAGGATTTGTTCCAAAGACATTTGACATGCTAAATTTATTTTACCTGATAGATATATTTGAAGTCTATTTTAATAAAAATGTTCAGGAATATCTGGAAGCTTTGTAATGTTATATGTTGATAACTTTTTAAAATGCTTGGAGTTATTTTAAAGAAAAAAAATAATTAATAAAAATAAACCTGTATAGGTATCTAGTGCACATGATCCCATAAATGATTTTGCCAGCTAAATAATTTATTTCATTTTCTATTTTCTTTATTGTCAACTTATTATTACTTTGTTTTATAATATATTGCTTATCTAGTTCGAAATACATTTGGAATGAAGAAGTGAATTAATTTTAAGGAACTGTTGTGTATCTTCTTTTGGAAATTTTTACCATGTTTAAAGTTAATATATTTTGACAAGCTTCACAAAATACCAGCCAGTCAAATAAATAATATGCATATAACAATGCCCAATGCAGAAAAATCTGAAATTATGAACTAAAGTTTTATTTTAATTTTATTGTTTGTGTTTTATTTAAATAAAAAAGGGAAAATATTTTATGCAGCATTTCTTTATAAGTGTATTTCATTTATATAATAATATTTGGTATAATATATATATATCATGTAATTTTATTCACATAGTTGTAATCCAAATATTATTATATAAATAATATTTGGTATAATATATATATATCATGTAATTTTATTCACATAGTTGTAATCGTAATAGTTTTATCAGGATGTGTAGATGTTCTACCATTCCTGGGTATCATTTTTATTATATATTTGATGTGTTTGACTGGCTAATGTATATTTAATGACTCTTATCCAATAGGGATTCTCATATCTCACTGTTAGTTATTTTGAATGTATGGTACTTCACTCAGTTATATGTAAAAAAATCCAAGAGGTTATCAGAGGGTTTTCCATTCTATTTTACATAAATGCTATATTAATTAAAATCATTAATATTTTTATATGCACTGAGAATTACTTTTTCACATTTGATTCACTGTATTATTAGTGTCCACTAGCCACCATAGTTTTGATATTTAATACTTTATTATGGGTGCATTGTTCTTCTGACTAAAATTTTTATATGTGATTAATATTTTTAATTAGTTCTTTTAGTATTCTTGTTTGATTTAAATTGCATGGTTGGTTCTGACATTGATTAATACATACTCTGATTTCAAAATTTTAAATATGACTTTAGTCAGTTGAAGTGATGTTGGTATCTTGTTGTTGTTAGCTTAGATTTTGTTTGCCTTATAAAGCATGGCCTTACTGATTATTATCATTATTTTGCTTGATGGAGTAGATAAAGTCCTCCATCCTTATTATATTGTGGTTCCATGAAGTGATAGTGTTCATTTTCAGTGATGATTATCACATATATTTTATGTATTTGTTTTGGTATGTCTTTCATGTTTTCTGATGTGCTGTGACAAGGTTCAGACATCCTCTTTTCTGCCTCAAAGATAGGAAGTTTGTAAGCCACCACAGTTTTGCTAAGTTGTTTAGTTATGTGGATCATACATGTATTTTGGCCTATCACTAATGGTGTATTTTTGCTATTTTCCACCATAGTAAGTGAGGTTGCATGTGTTTTAAATATGTTATGACAAAATATGTTTGTTTGAAGAACTTAGTTTCTTTAGGTTGGGCTCAGATATTTAGTGCTTAAAGGTATATCAATGTCTGCATTGTGCTGTTATGATAGTTTTATCATCCACAAATCAACCAACAATAATTAATATTATTAAGTATGTAGATTTATGCATATGGCTATAAGATGAAATTTGTTCATCCAGAGTTTTCACTATTTTCCAATTTTAAAACATTTGGTATAGTAATTTTATTTGTACAAGAATTTTTTGAAATGTGTGCAAATAATCTCTGATGAGTGATCCATTCATTTTATGTAAATTTACTTAAATACTTACTAGCTATAATCCTAAATAATGGAAATGTAATTAATTATAAATTTAAAATTAGTGCTGGATATGCCAGTCCTAGCACAAATTTTGTTACTGTATTAACTATGAACAGATTTGTTTATTATCCTGATTGCTAAATTTGACAGCAATATTGCAACATGTACCAGTAAAATAAATTTATGTTTTATTAAGCTTATGATACTTTAATGAAAAGTAAAGAAATTTTAGGAGTCTTAAATATTTTAAGAAGTTTTATTTTTAAAAAAAATTATTAAATTAGCCTCTGATTACTCTTTTTTTTCCATATGTCATAGCATCTGCCAAGATGCGAACCCACAACCGTCCACAACCAACCACCCGCTTGCATGGCAGCTGCGATACCTTTCAGCTAACAACGCAAGACTACTCTTTGTTATCATTTTTTTTAAAAAATATGCGATTGAAGAGAGTCAATGAGGCACAATTAATTATTTTATTTAACTAAATTTTTGCAGTTTAGTGGTAAACTGAAGAAATGGAAGAAATATTGTTAGTCAAATTATTTAAAGATAACAGCACTATCCTCGCAACGTTTCTCTTAATTTTGTAAATATTTTGTTATGTTGTATTGTTAATAAATCAAATTTGCTATTGTTTAAAAAAATAAAGTTCAGTTTCTTTTGTTTTTGTCTTGAGTTCACAAAGTTCACAATGTTTACAAGGTGAATAATGTTTATGATATTCACAATATTTAATATTTATAATACATCCAAGGTATAGAAATTATTTTATATTGGGTTAAATATTATAAATCCAAGCTTATAATTGTGATTCCTAGATTGAATCACCTTAACAGATAATCACATATTCACAGATACTTAATAAAATATTTCTTTTAATATTGACTTTAAGCTATCATTATCTTCTAAGACAGAAGATTATATAAGATGAAGAAAATCTGTGATTGGAAATATTGTTTACTATGTTTTCAGACTGCACACTATCTTGTTATATTTTAAATAAAACTCCATCATGCATTCAATTTCATGAGGAAGTTGTCTGTGAGTAGGTGAAAAGGCATAAAAAGAACCCTTGTTCTTTTCCAGCTTGAGTGATATCCTGGGTAATAGGCAAAAATTAGTTTAAAATTGTATTATTTATAAAATCTTTAAATTAATATTTTTACATGTGCTATGTTTTAATGAAAGATAATTATTTTATCATGCAGAAGCAGTCATTAACAGTGTAGTGGTTGCATCCTATTGTCAACCAAGATATCACTCACTCATTTATTCATCCATGTAATAATTTATTAGACAAATTCAAACCTTTATCTTTCACAAGAGTTTAGTTAAACCCCTGAGATTGTTTAGGTTTTTTGTCATTGCTAGTATTGTTTTGTGAAATTGTCCTTCAACAAAGTGTTATTTGTTACATGATCTGATGGGAGGTTAATTCTGGTAACTATTAAATAATGATATGAAACATACTTTATATTATTTATGTTAGAATACTGAACATGTCATACAGTTTTTTACATTGGTATTAGATTTTGTCTCTATCCGATTGTATATCTCTGAAAAACATCTTTGATTTTATTGTAACTCCACTGGCTTAAGTTGTTAATATTCTTTAATATACTAGTATAGTAGAATACATCTTTTCATCATCTTTATTTTTTTCATCTACACTCTTTTCATCTTTCATAAATCTTCATCTCATCTTCTCTCATCGCTCATCATCCCTCATCCTTCATCACTCATCATAATCCCTCTCTAATTTTTCATCTTATCATCCCATTTTCTCATCATCCTTCATATCTTTTCTTTATCACATCTTCTCTCATCATCTTTCTTTTCACATCATCTTGTCTCATCTCTCATCTCATCATCCCTCTCTTCACATCATCTTCTCTCATCTTCATCTCATCATCCCTTTTTTCACATAATTTTTTGTATCATCTCTTCATTTTATTTATTTCTCCCTTCATCTCTCTCTCTCTTCCAATCTCCTTACCCTATATATATATATATATATATATATATATATATATATATATATATATATATATATATATATATATATATATATATATATATATATATATATATATATTATAAATATGAGTGTATGTGTGCTAAATTAAATATATACTGATTTAATAAATGTATGAGATACAAAGATGTAACTAATAAAACTTTTAGATTTGGGAATCAATACTCCAATCTCATGATAAGCTTCATTAATCACTTAATAAAAATCACACAGACTACCAAGTTCTTTTTCAATCAACATATTCTTACCAATTATAGAAGAGTAATATAAATATTTCAGCTTATTCAATGAATAATGGAAATGTATACATATTATTGGGAGAAGAATTAAGTATCACTGATATCATTGATAGAATTTAAAAATTTCAATAGAGCTAGATAAGTCATATTACTGAAGGAAATGATAACTGATGGATAGATTAAATTTTAATATAACTTTGAAAAGACTGTAAATATACCACACAAATATGATTGGCAAAAATAAGTAAATTTGCTAAAGTGAAATGGAGATTGGAGTCTAGGAATTGGAGAATCTCGATTAAAAATAAAGGAAATTTCATGCAGTGGTTCAATAATGATTGAAAATGATGAGAATCATGACATTTATATTAGAAGTCCCACTTTAACATCCATATATCAATAATAGTCAGAGTTTACTGTTTACATATCTTATCTACAACCAATTTGACTTTGTAGATTAAATGTCTTAAAAATTCATTTATTTTTTTAATCAAATATAGGTAAGCAATAAGCTAACTACTTGATAATGCCAAAAATATTTTTTAAATAATTATTAAAAGCTATTTCTATCTGACATTTTTAATAGGTAAATAACATTTTGTGAAATGAAATGTAGGGTGGCTTGCATTGATCAATATTTTTATAGCGAACGCTTAGTAATTCAATATAAGTTTATTTTCAAATGTTATTAATATTTAAAAGAATATTTAGACATTTTCAGACCTATAAACTTTTATGCAGGTAGTTTAGGAAGATAAGACTGGAACGCAGTTCAACCTCATAACTCATCAACTGGAAAACGTTGTGAGTTTTGTCTTTTTTCTTCACTTTCCTATTAATGATTTATTTGACAAGCTTGCATTGTTTTTATTTATTTCTCCGATACCTATTTTAGTTTACAATGTAAGAGCTCTCAGAAAAAGTAAGACTAAGCCTGAATTGAATAATATGTTTAGTCTGAAATTAGAAAATAAATTATTTATAATAAAAATAATTTCAACTAATATTTTTATTGCAGAAAATATTGACTAGTTTCATTGCATTATACACCCATATCAAGTTTACAAATTTATAAAAAATATAGAATTGTTAATGCAATTAATAATTTGCTGCAAACGTTTTATTTGCTGAGAATATTTTCAAAATAACTAGTTAATATGCCACGAATTAGATGTAAATGGATTTGAAAAAAAAAAGTCAGATCCAATCATTGCGCATAATATATTATAGATATATACGTTTGTAATTACATGTTGATGATTATTGTTAGTAGAAATCTAAGCAGTTTAATTTACTTTGAATGTATACAGTTTTATAACTTTTAACTAGGTAATCTATATGCGAAAAAATATTCTTTTTATGTACTTTCTCATTATGATCATTTAAGTTTATTAGCAGATTAAATTTCAAGTAAACAATTCTATCAGTTTCTCATCACATTTTTGCTGCAAATAATATCTATTGATTATTACTTCAATCAGACGGTTAAATCCTAATTACAATTTTAAAAATACTATCAATATTTTTAATATTTTCTCATTTGAATATCCGATTCATGCTGTATAATAATTAGACGTTTATACAATGGTATAATTACAAATTATTCCAATGCAAATGAGTAATATGTTTATTATATTATATATAGTATTTTTTTTAAACGGATTCATGTTACTGAACTGTTTTTGCAGATGTTATATAGTTACTTTTACATTAAAGTTGTTATTAGCTTTGGAAATTATTTTATTAATCTTTTTCATTTTCAATATTCACGTAACACACTCTATTATACTAAGATATATTTTAATACAAAAAAAAAAAACATACTGTCAAAATTAAAGATATATTTACACAAACTTATTCTGTACATTGTAACGTAATAAACATACATTTGTTAACTATAATTACATTGTGTCTTATGCTTTCAAAAATAAATAAGTAAAATTCAAAACTTATTCAGGATATTGATGTTATCTAATAACAACATAAAAAGTTTAGTACTTGAAATGACAGAACTGAGGATGATCTAAATACCTTATTAAGCTTCAAAATCTGTCATTTTGCACAGCGTTAATCCACAGTCATTTAAAAAAGTATTTGAAACTATGTATGAATTATTATAATTGTTGATATTAATATTTATTGCGAATACATGCTTTTATAATATCATTATTACTAATCAGGATTTTTTATTTGAATTAAATATACACATTATATTGATTTTTTTAATAGAGGAAAATATCAAATAAAATGCTATTTTCTGTTTAAGAAATGGCAATAGTCTAATATTTTGAGAATACACAAATTGTCTTTTTTAAAGAATTATTTGATGGATTCACTTTGGAAAATGCAATTTGAAATAAAGAGGGTTATTGAATTTAAATTTATTTTGTAAAATGTTTATGGTATCAAATATAAACCGAATTATTATTTTAACTAATTTTAAAAATATTTCAAGTTTTTATTTCTTTTAAGATAAAATTAGACCATTTTTTTTTTTTTTCAATAAATTTATTAAACGTAAATAAGTATGATATAAAGTGATTTTGTACAGAAAAAAAAAGGAAAAATTAATACAAACAAATTTTGTATAAGTGTGAATTTTTGATTATCTTCTGATTATCAGTTCTCAATTAACAGCTCATGTTCTGCAGTTCACTGCATGACTCATTCTTATAGTGAATAACAAATGTAATCCAATAAATTCTTAGTATACTTTTGCCCATGAACTGCCTTTATATAATCATTTCAATGATCACCTGTAATGTCATGTGCACTTCATACTGGAAGGGCACAGTTCTATAATCAGATATGGCTTAGAAACTCAATATTAATCATCTTTATTATCTTTCCAACAATGATTCATTCAAGTCCATATTCATTTTCACCAAGAACTTATAGGCTGTCATTGCACCAGTGTGAAAATGTTCAATTAGACACTACTGATATTCATTTCCAGCCATTTATAAGCTTTGTAATTTTCTGCATCTGTTCATTCATTTATAAGCATCCAAGTAAGTGAGTTTAAAATCGTCTATATGATACTATTCAGGGCATGACATTCTCCAACTATTTCAGTATGAAGAAGGTGCCCATTTCATATTGACATTTTATATCTATTACTCTATTAATCATAAGCACTGAAAGGAATAGAGTTCTTGATACCTATTGATTATTCTTTAATAGATATCAAATTCCATGTGTCCAGGAATGTGCTTTTAGGTATGAGAAGTTCATCCCGTTTCTTGATCTTAACCAGTTTTCTAAAAAAAATATTCATCATCTTGAAAGATTAAACCACAGAATACCTTATTACACCTCGCTGTCCATATTATATAGTTCAGAAAAATAGATAGCCTGATATTGGCAAAAACTCTGGATTTGATACTGTCTTTAATTGAGGTGATCAAATAGTAATCAATCTTAACATTATCATATATAGGTTTTTTAATTCTCCAGAGTCCAGTGCAAGAGTAAACAAGATGTTCAAATGTCTCATCCACCTGACTACACAACAGACATATGGGATCTAACTTGGATATGCCCCTTCTAGCAGATAGGAACCAATTAGTGCTAATGGCCTGCATATTGATTTTTATAACAAAATCTAGATATTTAGGTTCCATGTACCAGAATTTGAAGAGAGAAATAATCTTTTGATTTGTTATATTTAATTTACCCTGGATTTGTATACCGGGTGGATTAATAATGAAGTATCCTTCCCATATCTTGATTTTATTTTTAAAAATATCTTTTGTAATAGGAATGTATTTTTTCACCAGATCTAGTGACCTACCTACTACATCCTTAGTACTAGGTGGAGGTCAGTCTGTGGGAATAACTGGTAAAGTAATTTGATCATAATTGAAGATATTTGATAATATGACTAATATATTAAATGATTTCTGATATTGAATAGAAGCGATGGAATGAAATGACATTCCATTAAGTTTCTTGTGTTGCTGCATTTGTTTAATACTAATAGCAGCAATCTTTCCTTTCCAGAACAATCTAGCAGCCAATGTATTAATCTTCTGGATAAACAATTTAGTAATTTTAATTATTGGCAAGTAGTAATTTATTTTTGTCATTATTTTCATGTTTAATAATCTCACCTTGCTATGCAATGAAAAGTAAACTTCTGACAGACATTCAGTTAGATTATCTGTAGCTAGTAAAATCTCATTCTGTATCTCCTTTGACATCACAGTATGAGATTTAGAAATAGAAAATCCCAAAACTTTTTGAGGATCAGCTTTGAAGTTTGCATTTACCTTGCTACCAGAGTAGATCTTCCAGACAGCAGATTTTATTGGATTAATCTGAAGACCATAACTCTTTGAAAATTGATCAATTATATTATAGAGTTGAATTAAATATTTTTGAGATGGAAGGAAAATGAGTATGTCATCCATATAGGCAATTACATTCATATGTTTACCTAGTCTAGGAACAAATATCCCAGGCAATTGGTTTTCTATTGCTTTCAATAAAGGGTTTATATATAATATAAAAAGAAGGGCACTAAGCGGTGACCCCTGTGGGATTGAAACTTCAGGTTTAAATGATTGTGTCAGTTTACCATTCAGAGAAATACGAATTTGCCTATTATTCAACAGATTATCTATTATTTGAATAATAGATTTTGGGATCTGATATTCTTTCAGGATGTCTAAAAGCTTATTAATTCTAATGGTATCAAAAGCAGCATTAATATCTAGCTGCACAGCTATTGGAGATTGTTTTCTATGCAACCTAATATGATGAATGAAAATTTCTGCTCGAGACATAGCTATTATTGGTGATGATCCCTTCTTTGTGTATTGTGAATTGGAAATCTGTTGTAAGATTCTATCCTGTATTTCATTCTTTAAAACCGATTCAATCACTTTAATGAGGAGAGGAGATATAGAAATTGGCCTTATATTTTCAATTGTCTGCCTCTGTTTTAATTTTTTTATGAACGGTACCAAGGCAATAGGATAGAGATTCGGAATAATCCTCTTCTCTTCAGAAAGATAGTCTATCATTTTGTGCATGATTGGAACTATAATATTGGTTAAGTGTGCTAGAATAAATCTGGGTATATCATGTATACCTGGATGGATGTTATCAGACATCATACACAGTTTGGAACAGATTGTGTCTTTTGTAATTTTATGTTTTTCCAAGTTTGCTTTTTCTTTCCGTACATTATCATCAAGTCGTTTTTTTTACTTTGAAGCTTATGCTGAAAGTGCTTTAGGATTTGGATTAGCATTGGCATACCTACTAGCATTTGATCATTACTGCACAGCACAGTTGGAGTAGGTGATTTTTTCTCCGCTCCCAGTGCCCACCATAGGTATCCTCTTGTCCAGCAGTGTTGTTCTGAAAGGTAGACCTTGGCTCTTTTAATTGAAATGTATTCTGCCAAGGCCTTCTGCTTTGCTCTATAGGATTGTTTTAAGTTTATAATTTCTGCAACTGAGAAGGAATTAGATGAGTGTCATTTCATTAAATTACTTAATGAATCTAAGTCTTTAATAAGAGATAGTGGACTCTTTCTACTTCGAGAGTGATGGGCTATTATTGTTTGTAATATATCAATAAATGCAAACCAAGCCTCTTCAACAGGTTTATTTAATATCTGAATTTTCTGAAAATAAATATATGCTTCAGATATAACTGCTTCAGTGTGTTAGCTCTTGTTAGCATTCTCATTGTGTTATTTTGAGAGAAGGATATATTATTGATAGCATCTAATTGCACTACCAATGCTAAATAGTCTGAAAAGACCACATGCTCTAATTGAGGATCAATTAGAAAATGAATATCAGGGGTGTAAAACACCAAGTCTATCAATGATTTATAGTTTCTGGTATAATAGGAAAAGGATCCTTCAGGAAAGTATCCATCGCCACTCATAACACATCTGTTAATTAAATGAATATATTTTTTATGAAAGTGGGAATAGATAGTGTTAAAATCTCCCATAATAATGGTAGGCCAATTATCATTAGCCATTGACATATTAATTATATTAACTATCTTGATTAAATTATGTGGAGAGTTGTTTGTATAAACATAAATAAGATTAATGGCCTGATTTCCATATGTAAGATTAATGGATATAATATTAGTATCAATATAAAGAATCTTAAATCTTTCAGGGGGGAATTTAATGTTTACAATAATGCCAACCCACCAGCAGCTGAGAGACCAGTGGAAAGTTCACAATATCCCAATCTATTAATGTCTCTCTTTAATTCTGTGATCTGATTTTATATGAAATTTTGTCTCACCTATTAGCAATATATGGGGGTTATTTTGCTTGATCCAATGCTCAATGGCATATATTCTCTCCATATAATTAATTCCACATATATTAATACCTGCAAATTTATATATCATTGTTTGAAATGTCTCAATAGCAATTATCTACCGCATTGCGAAACTGTAAAGGCTATTTGTTAGCGCAACAATATGAGTTATTTATGAGAAGTTGCTCATGGATCTGAATCAATATTTTCAGAATTCTTATCAGTACACCTTAAATTATATGAAATTAATCTGATTTGTGTATTTTCTTTTATATCGCTTTGATCTAACATTGAAGAAATGTTAGTAGCTATTTGTAACTCTTGTCCATTTATATCTTCATTAATCTTAGCTTTTTTTCCATAGTTTTCTTTTTGATAATTGATACATTATCCTGCTTTAAGGTTTTATTGATTAGAGATTCATTTTTATTACACAACATTAGCTCATCCTCAGAACTTGATTTATCTATTCTGACTGATTTTCTCTTTTTTGTAGTTATTTTTTCCTCTAGGTATTCCATTGAAGGATCTTCATTTGAACTAGCATCATCTTGTTCTTTATAATTCCCATTTGTATTACCTTTTTGTGGCATTGATTTCTTTTTAGAGTTTTTAGAATTTTTACTAGCTCTATGTTCCTGATTTGTATTAATTTTAGTAGAATTTGTTTTGTCATAATCTGGCTTGGCATTATTGTTTTGTTTTGTTTTTAGGATTGACTTTATTATTAAACTGAGTTGTTGGTTCTTCTTTTCCAATGTTTATACTTTCATTAATTTCTGAATCACTTCTATATGAATCAGGCTGGGATTGTTCTTCATTTTCCATATTCATTATTGGATCATTTAAAATGATGGATTCTAAACCAGCATGTTGGCTTTCATTATTGTCTTTATATTTATTATCCAGCTCTTTTTAAATAGAGTTGGGTAGGTTAGTATGTTGCTGAACCATGTTTGCTCTTGAGACATCTTTGTTATTTTTGATTATATACTCATCAGTGGAGGTTGATGGAATTAGTATTATAGTATCATTTTCTAGGCTGTTAGATTGCAAATAATTATTTCTACGACATTTATGAAATTGGTTTCTTTTAATGCCACACTTTGGACAAATTCTGGCAATGCAGTCTTTAACAAGATGTGTCCTTTGAAGGCAAAAAAAACACTGTGGTCTAACTCCACGAAATGATAGAATCATATGTGAGGTTTTAAAATCTAAAACCGTAGGTATATCAGTGGGTAAAATATTCTGTTTTAGTGAAATTTCAAATGAGGCTGTGTTTGATAATATATGATCTCCAGCTTTCTCCTGAGGTAGATAACTAAATTTGGATTTTTTACCATAATTCATAAGTAACTCCTGTAGTTGTATTTCATTAAAATGCATTATACAGTTTTTAATTCTTCCTGAAAGTGTGATAGGTTTTGTTAAGTCTATATAACAAACAAAATCTGAACCTAGTGTTCTAATAGAACTTCTAAAATTGTTTTTGGAAGCCAAATCTTTAAATTCTATGGCATTGGATGGTTAAGAATTCTGTTTATACCCTGTCCAATTTGATTTTCCTTTATTGTTTTATAAAGTAGATCGTCTGGAAACTTAAGCAATGAGCAGTTAGCATCTGTAACAGCTAAGATTAAATTTTTATCACCATTGAAATTTAACAATGTCTTATATAAATTTGTAGGTATAGTACTATTAAATCTTAAGTTTAAGTCTTTATATAGTTCCTTGTTAAAATTAGTGGTTGAAAAATTTTGTGTATTTGATTGATTTTGATTTGATTCATTAATTTGATCTAAATCTGACTCGAGAATATCTAGTAAAGAAGCATATTTATTTTCATTTATCGTATTTTGTGTCTGACCAGATTTTATATTATTTCGAAGTATATTGGCATAAGAATTATTATTAGAATGTGGTAGATAACTTTCATTACTATTTCGAATATTTTTAGACTTAAAATTATCATGAGTAGTACTTATATTTTGGTAAAAATCCTCCGTGTCACTCCCAACAGGGCTTCTGACATTCCTATCTTTTTTAACGTTAAACGTTTGTTTTAGCACCTCTACAGGCAAAGTAAAATCATTTACATTTTCACCAAATTTTAACTGAGAAGAGCTCGTGGCATCCTTGACCTGTCTATAATCATCGGAATGTATTAAGGAGTTTTCTAGTGCATTTTTTCCATTAGGTTGTAAAACACTTTTTAACGTTAGGTTTGAATTATCACATTTGCTATTTAAACTGACCACCAAATTATTAGAATTAATAAAGGTGTTAACTTGAGAGTCATATTTACTTTGAATGTTATTTGGTTTAATTTTATTTCCTTTTTTTACAATAGGAACTTTGGATATTGTTCCTGCGTGTATTTTAGGCTGATTTTCACTATCCTCATTTCTTAACATTATCCTTGACTTCATACTTTCTTTGTCTATTCTAGGTGCTAAATTATATTTTTCTAGCACATCCATATCCAAAAAGGAAGATAAAGATTTACCTTACCAATTTCTGCAGCCAAATACTCTGCCTATCCCCTCCTTCTGAATGAATTTCTGTTTTTTTTAGGATCTCAATCTAAGCAATGTTAACTATAAAACTGCCACAGGTGGCACCAAAATTAGACCATTTTAATGCATATTAATTACAATAATGCAATGTGATTTTTAAGAGAAACTTATTATTTTGGCCTTAGTCTCCAACACCAAAGTTATTTCATGTAAATAAATACAATGTAAGTATTGTTTTTATGGGTATTTTATTATTATGAAAATGAAATTGTATAAATAAATTTTTATGAATGTTTTTCTATAACTGAGTTTTCAACTAAGATTAATTTTGTACCATAATCATGCAATAAAATAAAATACATTTGCAGAATTTATTATATTAGTTTACAAAATAAATATATTTTATTTTACTTATATTTCCTGGAAAATATATATATATTATAACAATCGAAATGTAAGTGAAGATCGAATCTAACCGCAAAAACAATATCTGCACTACAAAGGCGCCATCTAGGCATTTGAGCCTAGAAAAATTTATAAAGTAGGCAGATACGCGCTGTTAAGATTCCACTTTATTTAAATATTCCGATCGTTAGCCCAAGTCACTAGCTCAGTGGAGACGCAGAGATAAAAATCTATATCTTAATTTATATCTTAAATATCAATAAATAAAAGCCACTGCCAGAAATTAACACATAAAAATATTTATTTACGCACATATAAAATAACATTTAAATTTTGAGGAATAAGTTTAACATTTTAGATTTTTATATTAACTTTTAATTTTACATTTAACTAAGTTTCAATGAGTTTAATATTTTATTTAGATAGTCAAGTATGAATAGACTACATAGATCTGCATTTGAAAAGAAAATATTCTTCCCTGATTTAACCTTAGGCCACAAATTTCGCAACCAAACTGGCGCCAATCCATCTGATACATTCATGTATTCAATGTAGCATGATACGACAACACAAAATACTATACTGTCAGGAAAGTACATCTGAACAGTAAGTAGAATTAGAGAAGACATTGACTCTCCACCAACAGGAATGTCACATCTGTTGGCAAGTAGAACAATAAACAAAAAACTCCATAGGAATGGACTGCGGTCTTCTGCCGACTTACAAACCCATCCATAGGCAAACAGAAGGTGTGTGGCATATATATGCAATCCTGCCCAAAGCGGATCTCATACTACATCTACTAATTACACAAATATATCCAATCCATTGAGCCAATTCAACTACGAAACGAATAACCTAAGATTACCCTCCCTTAATATAACTTTACAAAACTATATAGCCATTCACGCCCGACTTAAATTTAACATTTAGATACGTTCGCACAAATGAATTTTATAAAATTTGTTTTAAAATGTTGAGTATAGATCAGCTGCACAGATTCCACGGTCAAAAACATTCCAAATTAAACACAACCGATCAAAATACAAAGTCATCGATAAGCGTCACTTGCATAGGGAATATACAAATCCCATTAGCATTCATCGTAAGATGCCGCAGTGATATCGTTGACCTATATATTCTAATCGAATGTGAAAACCACAACATAATCAACCGCTAACGAATCTATGCAACGTCTATACCCAACTTAAATGTAATGCATTTAATAATTTCTACAATAAATATTACTACAAATAAAAATAATAAAATGGAAATGATTTTAGCAAAACTTAACTATATAAATTTAAACAATCAATTATTAATTTGAAAATCAAATAAGAGTTCATTTTAAAATTTAAATTAGCTGAATCTTTAAAAAAAAATCAATGACGAAAGTTCTTAATTACTTTTTTTGGTTGTTGTTAATTTGTAAAGTTCATAGCTCACGGTAGAAGAGTCCAGGTTTCTGCTTTTAATTCCCATGACGCCTCCATTGGAAGATAATGTTCTGGAGATGGCAATAGCTGGTTCAAGGTATCACAGTCTTTTCATTTTTCCTTTTTAAATAGAGAGTGTGGTATGTGCGTCCTACCACCTCTCAAACACACAATGCTGGAACTGTCAGAAAAAACGGTATTTCCCTTTTTATATTAATCCACACGGATTCAATCAACAAAACGTCACTAATCCATCACTTTCGTTAGGGTCCGAGCCAAGGCTTAGTGCTTCCATTGGTCAAGCTAAAATCTCTTTATTCTCTTATCTAATTTACTCTCTGACTTTTTAATTAGACAGCTTTTGGATAATTAATAAACAATCATTTCCATTTACAGATTACAGGAATTAATTAATACCTGTTTTTATTTTTACTTACGTTATTTCTTTTTTAAACTATTTTTATATTTAAATCTTTTTTTATAAAAAAAATACATTCAAATACCTTTTTTTATTTATTAAAAAAAAATATTTTTAAAGTTTAGCATCTGTGCGAATATATACGTTTAACAAACATTTTAATTTTAGCGTTTAGTTTTTTTTTCTTTTTAATACACTTATTTTTATATGCGAACTTAAAAGTTTTTATTTCAATTTAATGTAACGACATATTTATATATCGTTACAATATATATATATATATATATATATATATATATTGTGATGATCGCACATACTGCGGTCACACATATAAATATTAAACATTCAAAGAATATTAAATATTATGTTTGGAAGTTAAAAAAAAAAAAAAAAGCGAGCTTGGAAAAATTTACAGAACAAAGAAATGTTTCAACTAATTAAAAAAAAGAGAGGGAATTAGAATCAAAAGATTCTTATCTTTTACCCTCCAAAGTTCGGGTTTTGGTGAAATTAAAATATAAAATTAGAGATATTGGAAATGTATGTTAAAAAATAAAGCGATAAAGAAATATAAATAAAATGCAAGTTAAAATCCGATTTTGAAAGAAAGTAAAGTTTAAAAAAAATAAAAAACCTTAAATAGCGTGCAAAACAGAGAAAGTTAGACATGATCAAAAGATAAGGATCTGGGTTTTAAAGTACACATTTGACGATAAACGAAATGCGTGTATGGAGTGTATTTGAAGCAGGATATAGACAGAAATAATAAATGCTTGTCCAAATTTAAAAAAAAAAAAAAAGAAAAACATGTATTAAAATCTGTTTAATTAAAATCAAGAATATTGAAATAAATAAAGGTACATAGTGCTACAAGAGTGGGTAAAACCAATTTACATATGGCCAAAGGCATAGTAAGAAAGAAGGTGTGAATAAAAGTGAAACAAAGGATCGGAAGGACAAAGGCTGGTGGAATTTTTTAATTAAAAAAAAAAGTTTTTCAAGAGAGATTAGAGCTAGAGACTTCGTGTTGAGAGGGTGGTAAAACACAGCTCCGATAATCAACCGATATAGTTAACAAATATGACTTTTAACATCGGTGCTTCATCTAGAATGGCTGGCTAAGGCCATCGTGATCGCTGGTCGATCCGGACTTACTGTACTAATGGTTCTTGTCAAGATGTAATAACCGCCATCGTAGCGCCTGCCGGTGGATTCATTTAGTTGCCTTGTCCTCGATGCCTTGTCCTTGATGCCTCGTCCATGATGCCTTAACACTGAGAAGCTATACACAACCAAATCTAACCTACGAGCGACCGTCCCTCCTAAAGAAGTGGAGAAATCCACGTGGCGGTCGGCAGGACGTCGGATAAATTCAGAGACTAAAACCTAGGTAAAGATACATACTTTTTTATATATATTTCAATGTGCACATCGTTTACTTAGACAATGGCCACCTGCTTTTTGTGAATGATAAAGACATTCTTGAATTTTTTTTTGATAAATACCCAGAGTGACGATTTATAAATGTACCATCATTTATAAGAGTTTTTTATGTGTTCTTTTCCTTGTAGCACTATAGATCATAATCTGTTTTATTTAATGTAAATGTGTTTTATAGATCTTTTTTATGATTGATTTATTCTATTAAATATATATTTTTTCTATTTAAATCTGTCTTGTCTCGTTCTTCGCCACGTCCAAAAAGGGATAGTCTAGTCTTAGGGTGGGAAACTATTATTCATTTTTTTTTTATTATTGAATTAACACGTGAAATTTGGTGGTGCAGTGTTTGATTCCGTTAAATTTATAAATCATCCAAGCGCTGTAACTCTGTCAGATCTTACAGCAGTTGGGAGAAAGTTGATCGGGAAATATAACCTGGGGCTATATCCATATAGCATACAGGTTCGGTCAAATACGGAGATAGACTCGTCTATTTCCGTATTTCTCTCTGCTTGCGGTAACGGAAAGTGGACGATTTTGAATTATAGAATTCCCCATTATGTACACATAAAAGGGAAGTTTAGCCTTCGATCGTCGTGTGCCCATTACATATTTTGGGGGCCAGTCCGGGATCTGAAATTTCTGCGCAATTAATAATCACGTGTTAAATAATTTCATAAGATCACGTAAATAGTTTCTAAAAAAAAAATAAAATATATATGTATGTGTTTCAATATATAAAATTAGCGTTGTAAGTTAAAGTGGCGAGAAGCGAAGACGAAGGGGATAGGTTTTATTTTATGATACTCTATATGAGCGTTTCACGTCAAATGTGTACAAAGAATAGAAAGAGGGGGGAATTATTTTTTTGTTATTATTACGAAAGTTTGAAATGCGCAGTGAGGGATATCATCGGAGACAAGAATATTGAGACAAGTTGTAATGAACAAAGAACTGATTATATCAAATGATTGCTGTAATGTAATATAAATCGTTTCAAAAAAAAAAAAAAAAAAGAAAGAGAATAACACAAAGTTTCATGAAAGTTTACGCTAAATAATAGAAAAAAAAATAGTCGCATAGCCCAGTAAAGTTAAAGAATAGATTATCTGGATGTAACTAATTAACGAAAACATAAAATAGTTAAGTTAGAAATAGTGAAACAGTTTCAGTAATGTTGTAGTTATAAAGGTTAAATGATTAAAATAGTCGAAACTAAGTTAGATGAAGAAAGATATATGTGTGAATTAATAATCACGTGTCCTAGTTAAGCGGAAAATAAAATATTTAATGATAAAAGGAATTCGCATGTATAAGTTAAATTGAAGAAACTATAAGTATTGTCGCGTCTTTTAGTTAAGTGAAAATATATATATATATATGTGATTCTAGAATAGTCGCATGTGTAAGAGAAAAAAAAATATATGTGTGTATGATCTTGCTTAAAACAGCCGTAACCTTAAGTGGCCGAATTTTATAAATGTAGGAGTAGAAAAAATATATATATCGGAAGGGTAATGTTGGAGATACAGTCAAATAAAACGAATTTATAATGTATATCGTTAACAGAGGAACGAGTATAGTATTTAAGTAAGTTAAATTTAAAAGAATATATAAGTGCATCATTTAATTGAGGTATAGGGGTCAGAGGTAGATGAGTGGGGAAAATAGAGGACAATCATCAAGGTGGACAGGCAGTCGGGCGAATCTAAGGCAGGCAAACAAGAGGATGAACCAAAGTGCGGATGTTTGGGTTGGCTAGCAATCTGAATGCTAATCGATAAATAATACAGATACTAAAGTTAATCAAAGTGAAAACATAAAGTCAGTCGAAAGAAGTTGGGTATAAGTCGAGTCAGAAGAGGTCAATAGTAGTAATAATCATTCCAGATATAAAGAAGGGTTAAATAAAAAATCATATTTATGCGTACAAGGGCTCAAGCCAAAATGGAACGTCAAGAAAAGGAAGTAAAAGAAGGAAATGAAGAGGAGATGAAAGTAAAGGATACAATAGCCTATGGTAATATCATGGATATGTTAAAGCAAATGAGGGTGGAGCAAGAACAATTCATGAAAGAATTCGTGGATAAACAAGAGAGAAGGATAGAAGAATGGATGGTAAAGGTAGAAACAGACAACCGGAAAAGAATGGCTGAAGTCAGGGAAGAAATGAGAAATGAGGTCATCCAGCAATCAAAGGCTAAGGACACATGGGATGGATTTCACCAAGAGATTAAGAGGGATGAACAAAGGAGTATGGGGCCATGTGCATATGAGGAATCAGAAATAGTTGAGGACAGAGGTAGAGAGTCAGCAAGATTGGATTGGGAGAAGGACATAGGGCGACCAGAAAGGGAGATAAGACAGTTAGATGAAGAGGTGGAAGTAGTCAGAGTGGAGGATCATAGAATGATGATGATGAGCATACAGGAGAATTTAAGTCAGGTGGTGAAGGTAGTAGCAGGGTTAAATACAAAAGTTGAAGAGAGTATAAGGAGGTCAGCCAATAGCAGCACCAATACCAACATAGAGGGCATAGGACCAAGAACCAGTGGAGAATGTAGAATGGTGGGATCTGGAAATTGCATGGATTATCCTGTGGGCTTCCACCAATTTCTGAAGATCCAAGTCTTCACTGGAAACCCTGGAGAAAGCCCGATGGAGCATTTGAACAGCCTGGAATGGTACTTCAAATTCGGTAGAATGAGTGAGGAGGCCAAGATAGCAGTCGCCTGCAGCCATTTGCAGGGCGAATCTCAAGTCTGGTGGAACTCACTGTTCCAGAAACCCATCACATTTGCAGGATATCATAAAGCACTGAAGACCAGTTATTGGAGTGAGGAACTCCAAGAAGATATGTTGCATCGGATAAAACAGGATAAATGGAGACCGGAGGAATCATTTATAACATTCTTCCGTCATCAAGTGGCTAAGTTACGAATGATGACTGCAAATCCATTATCTGAGATGCAGATACTCCGGATAATTAGGCCCGGGTTTCCAAAGGATATAGAACAAACTCTAATCAGTACAGAGAGGAAGATGGTGGATCAGGTGGCCGTATTGCTGAGTGCATTGGACACCACCAGGGACAACCAAAAGGAAGATGGATGGCAATCTGGACCACCTCTAAAAGAATCACCAATAGTAAAGAATGGATGGGATCCTGGGGAAGGACGATGGCAAGAAAACCGGGGATATTCTATGGGATGAAACCCGAGGAGGCAGGAAACTGTACGACAGAGATGGGAGATAGAATGTAAGCATCCATATGACAGGATGGAGGGCCATGAGCCTAGGGAGTAAAACCCACATCCCAGAGGAGGCAGAGGTGATGTCAATAGAGGAAGACAACCACCAGATAAGACTTAAGGGCAATCACAGATAAAGGAAGGATTTACTGATAACAAGATTGGAAATGGAAATGGACCATGAGTCATGGAGACTGGACTGTAATATTGATCCTGATAGCAGAAAGAAATGATGAGCCGATAAGTGGAAAAAGGGATGAAGGACATTATGATAAAATAAGAAAGCATATGATAAATAATAGTGTGAGGTCATAGATAGAGGCTGAAGGCATGTAGGTTTAGATATTGGTAGATAGGTCTGAACAGTATTGGGTGATGCCTTCTTCGTTATTCATTCATGTATGTTCTGCAGTGCACCAAATCTTATCATACAGAGAACACAGGGACAGAGATCCCATTCTCATAATGACTCACTGGATTAAGATTTCCAGTTAGATATTGGACAGATATCATGAGTCAATGGTTCAGAGACCAGTCTATGGGGGAAAAGAACCCCTTGTATAAATTAAGAACTATCAGAAAATATACTGAGCTTATGGATGAGTTGGACGAAAAGATGCCAGCCTCCCAACCCACCTCGGTAATAGTGACCAGAGTTGGCACTTAGGGGTTTATCATTTGCAGGATGTGATGTATGAACAGGTTTAATCGGGTCACAGAGATATCCTGTGGATCCGAACCTGTATATACGAGTATGAGGCAGGAATAAAATGCATGTAATGCTAATGACAAGATTAAATTGGTTCGGCAATGCTGGTTGGGTCATCAAGAAAGAGATATAATTTACCTGGTCGCCTCTCTAGAGATTAACCTCATCACTAAATCATATTAGGAATGCGTAAATCTAAAAGGTTTGAACAGTAGTTGGGAGCATCTAGCGTTCGATGCAAAAATTTAAAATTTTTTTTTTTACAAAAAAAATTTTAAAGGAGGGGAACAGTGTAATGTGATGATCGCACATACTGCAGTCACACATATAAATATTAAACATTCAAAGAATATTAAATATTATGTTTGGAAGAAAAAAAAAAAAAAAAAAAAAGCGAGCTTGGAAAAATTTACAGAACAAAGAAATGTTTCAACTAATTAAAAAAAAGAGAGGGAATTAGAATCAAAAGATTCTTATCTTTTACCCTCCAAAGTTCGGGTTTTGGTGAAATTAAAATATAAAATTAGAGATATTGGAAATGTATGTTAAAAAATAAAGCGATAAAGAAATATAAATAAAATGCAAGTTAAAATCCGATTTTGAAAGAAAGTAAAGTTTAAAAAAAATAAAAAACCTTAAATAGCGCACAAAACAGAGAAAGTTAGACATGATCAAAAGATAAGGATCTGGGTTTTAAAGTACACATTTGACGATAAACGAAATGCGTGTATGGAGTGTATTTGAAGCAGGATATAGACAGAAATAATAAATGCTTGTCCAAATTTAAAAAAAAAAAAAAAATGTATTAAAATCTGTTTAATTAAAATCAAGAATATTGAAATAAATAAAGGTACATAGTGCTACGAGAGTGGGTAAAACCAATTTACATATGGCCGAAGGCATAGTAAGAAAGAAGGTGTGAATAAAAGTGAAACAAAGGATCGGAAGGACAAAGGCTGGTGGAATTTTTTAATTAAAAAAAAAGTTTTTCAAGAGAGATTAGAGCTAGAGACTTCGTGTTGAGAGGGTGGTAAAACACAGCTCCGATAATCAACCGATATAGTTAACAAATATGACTTTTAACATCGGTGCTTCATCTAGAATGGCTGGCTAAGGCCATCGTGATCGCTGGTCGATCCGGACTTACTGTACTAATGGTTCTTGTCAAGATGTAATAACTGCCATCATAGCACCTGCCGGTGGATTCATTTAGTTGCCTTGTCCTCGATGCCTTGTCCTTGATGCCTTGTCCATGATGCCTTAACACTGAGAAGCTATACACAACCAAATCTAACCTACGAGTGACCGTCCCTCCTAAAGAAGTGGAGAAATCCACGTGGCGGTCGGCAGGACGTCGGATAAATTCAGAGACTAAAACCTAGGTAAAGATACATACTTTTTTTATATATTTCAATGTGCACATCGTTTACTTAGACAATGGCCACCTGCTTTTTGTGAATGATAAAGACATTCTTGAATTTTTTTTTGATAAATACCCAGAGTGACGATTTATAAATGTACCATCATTTATAAGAGTTTTTTTATGTGTTCTTTTCCTTGTAGCACTATAGATCATAATCTGTTTTATTTAATGTAAATGTGTTTTATAGATCTTTTTTATGATTGATTTATTCTATTAAATATATTTTTTTTCTATTTAAATCTGTCTTGTCTCGTTCTTCGCCACGTCCAAAAAGGGATAGTCTAGTCTTAGGGTGGGAAAACTATTATTCTTTTTTTTTTTTGATTATTGAATTAACACGTGAAATTTGGTGGTGCAGTGTTTGATTCCGTTAAATTTATAAATCATCCAAGCGCTGTAACTCTGTCAGATCTTACAGCAGTCGGGAGAAAGTTGATCGGGAAATATAACCTGGGGCTATATCCGTATAGCATACAGGTTCGGTCAAATACGGAGATAGACTCATCTATTTCCATATTTCTCTCTGCTTGCGGTAATGGAAAGTGGACGATTTTGAATTATAGAATTCCCCATTATGTACACATCAAAGGGAAGTTTAACCTTCGATCGTTGAGTGCCCGTTACAATATATATATATATATATTCACTAGAATAAAAACTACAACATTTTTAAAAAATGCCTATATAAAATTAAAGATTAAAATTCTTTGATATATATATAACCACAGAATGGCATGATTTCCAATCGAATAATCAATGCAAATGAAGTGGGGAGAAAATGGAATATTGTTGCTCAAGAATATGGGAGAAGATCTATACTATACTCGATCAATATTTGAGCTTTTCTACAAAAGTTGAACTAAATTTTAAAATTTGGTCAAAATACAATTTAGGATTGTGTATCCAGAGCTTCCCCAACTTACAGGTTCTATTATATCTCTGAGTTCAAATTCAGTGAAGAAAATTAGCTTTTAACTCTCCTCAAGGATAGATTTAAACAGGGTGGCAATAATACAACCTCTATATAGATCCCTAATGGCTTTTCTACTAGTGAATATATTATTAAGTCTTCACTTATAAATATTATGAATATATAAATTATATGTGAACATGTACAATATATATCTTGGAGAGTGGCAAATGAATGAAACTTGACAATCTAGAAACCAGATAAACATAATTTTCTAACTTTAAAGAACAAATATTTATTAACAAAAGTTTGATTTCCAATTTGTAACAGTTATAAATTAATGAAAACATATACATGAATATCATAAAGTTTGGATCTTTATCTTTATTATAATACAACTAGAAGTAAGTTAAATATTAAGCATATCAATTAAAAAAATACAATGTACAGCCATGTAGAATACTGTAACTATTATCCTGAGAAGCAACTTATATTATTAGGTGTTTATTCTTTAATTAATTGTGTCATTTGGATGTGTATTAAACTTATGTCTATGCATTGCTAATTTATGTTCTATAGATAGAGGTCATTCATAAGACAATTAATCATACAAACAGGAAAATTACTCATATATAATTAATCTTTAGTAATTAATATGAATATTTAACTTTATATATCAACTGCCTAATTAAATGTAGATGTTTAAAAATTATCACCATTTTGTGAAACGATGAAGGCACAAAGATCCTGTGACATTTTATATATGATCATTATATGGGGCTATACTAATAGTTTCTTACAAGCTTTTGTGTACATAAACACTGAGAGATATAGAATTCAATATTTCTTTTGTTATCTTCACCTCTAGACCAGCTGGTTTTGAGCTAGTTGGCTCACATCAGTGAAGGGTAAGGAGATTAAAAACTACATCTAAATACTAACTCTAAAATCAACATTTATTAAACATGTTTCTATCATTTTGAAAGCATGAAATTTATCAGACACATAATGTCTTTAAATTCATCTTAACAAACTAGATAGCTATATGGGTCTGAAATCAGTTCAGTTTCATCATATAGTAAAAGCCTCTGCAATATACATCATTCCAAATACCTTCAAGGGTACATTTATGATAAACAAAACAAGTTATAAATTTTGTAACTTGATTTTAGCTTGTATTCTATGATCACTAGATGGAGATTTACCAATACCTCCTAACAAGCTTTTGTTTACATAAACACTGAGAGAGATAGAATTCAATATCTCTTTCTTTGTCTCCATCTGTGGAGCAGCTGGTTTCGAGCTAGTTGGCTCATGCCAGTGAAGGGTAGGAAAAATTTGCCTTGTTTAATAACAATTATGTCCTAGTATAAGAGATGGTGATCATGTGATGTTCTATTCTTATTAACCTCTTTTACATTCTGACTTTATTTTATAATATAGTATGTGATTAAAGAATTTTTCTTTAATAAACTAAAACACTATAATATTTTTGTTGGTTATGATTTTCGACTATCAGTCATTAAAATGAAAAAAAATGCAATTAATAATAATAATTTTCTGAGAAACAATGTAATAATAAAAACAATTTTCACAATACATGTTTTTTTATTTCAACTAGGTGTCTGTACTGTGCATAAATTAAAATGAAATTCATAAAAAATATTCTTATTTACAGTATATTTGTCAATGTTTAGATTCTATTTTTCAAATATGTATTAAATTACTGTGTAGAAAAATTAATTATTTCACTGATACTGGATAATTAGTTAGTAAAACAAAAATTTTCTCTTTAAACGTTAAAAATGTATAAAAATGAAAATCTTGATTTATCTTAAAACTCAATAGAAAATATAATAGTCTCATCATACTCAATCCAATACAATGTGTGTGTGGTTTTATTTTTGATGTGCAATTTTATAAAACACTGATTTCTTTCATTTAGATATGTTTAATAATAATAAAAACTTATTTTTATTACTAACACTATCCTATGTCAATACTATTATTGATTTAAGACTACTTCTGTCATTGATGAATCATATATCTGAGACATTGTTATCTACAAAAATAATGTCAAACAGATTAACACTAGACCATCTTTTCTACCTAAATTTAATTTAATGATAGTAAAAAACAACCTCTTAATAGTTCTCTATGTATCATTCAATCATATTATCAAATTAAAATTCTGTAATAGATCACCTTTTTAAACCAGTTACTGTTAGCTGCATCATCTCAAACAAGATCATAAAGCATAATTCCATCTTGTTAAGACTCTTTATTTTACTCACAATCCTAAGACCTCCCCTCCTCCAAATATTGAAATCAGAATTTCTGTATGCCACATTACAGATAGAAATGTGATTATAAATAAAATAAATTGTATTAAAATAATGACCAATAACATAAGCAGGGTAATGATAACTGGTGTCTTTATTAAATAAAATACACAAAAGCCATAAGGTGATCAGAAAATGAAAAGTCAGATAATTGAAAGCTCTTAAAAAAAAGAAGTAAAGTATTTATTGTATCAAAAACATAGGCTAAGTTTTGATGAATTGAAATTTTGTTCTAAATGGCAACAAAAAATATTATTAATTCTACGGAGATTTGTGATAGGGCATTTTATTTGTAACTATTATTTTGGACTATTTTACATTAGCTTATGCTTATTATTAAGAAGTGAACATATTTACAACACTGTAAATATATTTTTTTAAATATCATTCAATAATTTGATGTAACATTAGAAATAACTTTTCTTAGTATATAGGTTTTTGGTTATTCTTAGTATTAGTCATTTATGTGTACCCTCTCAAAAATGTATGTTTACCACAGTCTATCCACACCAAAATGTTAAATAACACACACACACACACACACACACACATATATATATATATAATCGCAGTGCATAATACTATATTGTAATAAATATACAAATATTAAGCAATTAAATCACCCCATATTGTTTGTAAACTATGGTATTTATATATTAGTTCACAGATGGTGGTACACGATTTCTTAACCATGTGGGGTAATTTAATTGCTTAATATATATATATATCGGCATTACGTATATGCACACACATGACTACAAAAAAGGTTATGCTAATATATGTGAAAATTATTCATGGGTATATATAAATATATATATATGAAAGGAGGGGGGATATTGTTTTCGTTTTGCAAAATAAAATATTATAAGTTTGTATGTATTATTTACTTTAAATTATATATTTTATTTTATATAAAATATATCAAAATGGCAGAAAGGAAAATGCAGTTATTGAGAAGATTCTGGAAATCATTCATTATTGAATTGTACAAAAATTCGGAAGCTAACAGTCCTAATTATAATGATTACTTTAATTAAAATTACTTGAAACTTTCATTAAAAACATCTAATGAAAGTTTATATTGTTTATAAAAAATTTCCAGAAATAGATTGTCAGGCATTATCAATATTTGCATCTTCTCACAATGTAACATAAATGAATATCATGTTAAAAGACAATGGGTTAAAAAAGTTCATTGTATATAGCCTCAGGTAGTGAACAAAGCATTCTTAAAATGTTTCTGAATCAGTATAAATGAGGCTAATTTTAGTTATGAGCTGTTGCCAACATACCCCATGCCAGTTGAATTTCTGAAATGTTCAAGTAGAGATATCCATGCCACCTTTCCTCAATCACTGAGACCATTTTTTCACCATGCTGCAACTGACCTACTATCATTCAAATGTGCCAGAGCTGTTAGAAAAGTGCAGAGGCCAAGAAGAAATGTATTTAGTCTAATCAGAACCTGCCTGCCATGAAAATTTAAAAATGCTGCACCAAGATTGGATCCGTCCTTACCGTCAATCTGGAGGATCCAGAAGAAATAATTCCAATAGTCATCTTAGTTGCCATTCCCTATTTCTAATTAGTTAATCATAAATTTAATGATTTTCTTTGTAATGTTTTCTCTATATTTTAATTTGCTAACCAGCAAGTACTTCAAAATAATTATATCATTGTTATACATCAATTCCCTATAACCCTAATGAATCATAATGTATACATACTAATTCAACTCACACTTTTTAATATACATATATAATTTAGTGCAGTAGTAGCTTATAATTGTTAATATTTTTTTTATATTTCTTGATTTTTTAAATGCATAACGCCTGTCAATCAAACCCAATCTCATGAGTTTCATGTATTTTTAATCCCTTTTTAAAAGAGTGGGGGTAATTAATTATTTGATTGTTATTCATTACTAAAATAGTTTGTAAGGATTACAATTGATATTCATATGATATTTATAATACTAGCATATATATAATATAATTCAATAATGATTAGACAAAGAGATCAAGTTAATAAATCAATATTTAATAAATAATAAAAAATATAATATAATAGATAATAAAATATTAATAAACAAATACGGATGAATTTTATCATTTTAAAAATATTAATAAATAATATTTTTATTTTAATACCCTATGATAAAACTCAATACTATAATAAATTTTCAAAAATTAAAGAAAATAGTTTAAATTAACAGATATATAAAAACAATATCTGGGTTCAAAAATTAATAATTTATGTAACTTATTAATTTATTTACTGTTTTTATTTATATGTTTCATAATTACCAATATATAAGTACTACTTGCAATTGTATAACTTATATATTATATGTATTTTTGATAAATAAAGTACATTAAACTTTTACAATATTACGTAGTAAATACAATATAATCTTGTTTAAGATATCTGTCAAATAATAACTATTCTTTATATCCCTCATCTAATTTGATGAATTATGTCAAGCTTTCAATTAATTATATTTAATAATAAATATAATTTTCTTATTAATATATAATGATGCGATGCCAAATTTGAAATAAAGATAATAATAATAATAAACATATTAAAATAATATAAGCATTATTATAATATATATAAATAAATAATAAAAAAAAACTTATTTATAATAGAGTTGAGAGTTGATATTGAAGTCTATAGTTCATCATCCTAATGAAGATTTTTTACGAAGTATATTATTAATCCATTGGTATAATGATGATTTTATTTATCCTTAAACGATAAACTGTTAATAATATCCAAGGATTTGATTAATGGGAAATAAAATAAATATTCTTCAAATGTAGATGTTCTTAATCTTCATTTTTCTATTATCATTAGACGTTCTATTTATCCAATATTTCAAAATATTTTAAAATAGCATGCAAGGTTGGTTTCAAAACCTTTATGATACAAAGCTGTTTTACTCAAAACACATTGTTTTATCCTATATATATATATATATATATATATATACATATATATAAATATATAAGATATATATATATATATATATATATATATATATAATTATCTTAAATTTATATATATCCGAAGAATCATGGAAGTATTAATACAACGTAGTTTCCAAAAAACTTAAACAGACGTTCTTTTCTTTTATATTGCTATTCCTTTAAGACTTAATAGAAAATTAAAATATTTTCCTTGCAGACTTTTAATCCACAGATTATTTTAATTTGGAAAAGTTAATATTTAAATTCCAATCGTTGAACGGTAGTATTGATAAAAGAAAAAGTTATTTAAAGAGAAATGATTTTTTTTCTTCTCCTTAAAAACAAAAGAACGAATCAATCTGCTCATGTGTTATTACAAGTTCATGCTTAACTCAACTATCAATTGTTCCATTGACATTAAGATTTAATAATAAAATAAAAAAATATATAAGTATTTATTCTTAACTTCAAATCTGGCATTTTACTCAAAAGCTTAAGGTATGTATTATTTAAAACTCAAATGTATATATAAATAATATATATATATATATATATATATATATATATATATATATATGTATACATAATAAAATAGTCAAATAAAAAATTATATTTATAAATAATTTCCTAAGAGATAAAACATGTTAGACCAATAATAACAACTGTAAGTTACTATTATATTTCCCCTTCCCTTGGGAAATTTAAAATTTTAATTTAAGTTAAAATTTTAAACACAACTATTTTAGTATATTCTTATAATTTAATTGCATTTATAGTTGGATTTTATGAAGGGTTGATTTTTTTTTTTTTTTACTGTTATATCTTCTTAATACTTGGGCTATCCTATTCTTTTGATAATGATCAAAATAAAATTAAGGACTTTGACGGTTAATTATATATATATATATATATATATATATATATATATATATATATATATATATATATATATATATATATATATATATATATATATATATATAAATAAAAAAAATGTGTTTCCTTCTTGGACAACACAAATATATTTACTAGCCTTATTCCTGATTCTTTAAGACTTATGGATTTGAAAAGGACTAAATAAATACTAGAGTATCCATTTATTAATATGAATTGACTCTATTGTTTTTACTTATTTTAAGGCATTAAAGAATACCCTCACCAAAGCTAATGTTTTTAACTATACTTCTCTTTACATTGATCACTATTATTATTATTTTTTATACAACTGTATGGTTTACACTGCCCAATTCTTATCTTGATCTTCACCTTCTTTCTTTATAAAACATTATAAGCAGCGAAAATAAGATTTTAAAATTCATGAATTGCACGTACCACGAATCTCTCCTTCTTGGTTAATCCAAAATGCATTTGGAACTGCCTTTTTAACGATAGTATAAGGTCCTTCATATGTATTATAGAATTTATGGTATTTATTCTCCAATGGTTTACTGGGATGAAAAGTCTTTATCAAAACTTTATCTCCAACTTTAAATTCATAAATACATTTTTTTTATTCTGACTTCTATTATTTGCCATTTTAACAAGTTGTTTATGAGCTTGTAAAATATCATTTTCTCCATTTATTTTGGGTTCATTAATAATAGGTTTATATTTTCTAAATAATATAGGTATAATTTGATGAAAGTGTAGTCGGATGGGTGAGAATCCAGTAGATTCATTTAAACTCCAATTGATATAGTCTACTACACATTTTGTCTGCTTTACCCAACCCTTGTGCTCCTCTTCTAAATAGGTCCTAAACAAACGTCCAAGCTCCCGCATAATACGTTCACATGGATTTGATTGTGGATTCCTAATAGAGATTAGCACATTTTATTTTTGATATATCTACCCATTTCTTCCATTCCTTAGATAGAAAAGGTGTACCATGATCAGTTAGTATGGTTTTCGGCTTTCCTATCATTGGAAATTGGAGAGTACTCAATACTTTGATTGTATGTTTAGCATTGGCTTGGGGTATCGGGTAAGCAGCAACATATTTGGAAAAGAGATCATAAGTGACTAACAAATATTGTTGTTTGTTGAATGGAGGCAAAGGCCCATAATAGTCAATTGCTAAGATCTCGTTTGGTGTTTTTGGAATGATAGAATTAATTGAATTAATATAATTTTGGTTTACTGACTTAGCTCTTAAGCAAATTAGACAATCCTGGAGTGATTTCAAGATGTCTTTATACATTTTTGGCCAGTAAAACCAATTCTTAAGGGTATGTTCTGTCTTATGAGCACCATAATGCCTGTATAGACAGTGTACGTATTTTATGAGTGGGTCACGTAAAGACTTTGGTATTATAGTCCTCCACTCATCAACGTTATCATTCACTTTATATAGTAAGACCTGTTGTTCTAATTTAAAATGGTTAAGATCTTTAGGTGCATCCAAAACTTCCTCCCCTAATAAAACTTTTATAATTGAGTTTAATTCTGGGTCATTAAATTGTATCTCTGGTAAGTTTTCCAACTCGTTTTCTACATTACTATCAGCCATCACATTGACATTTGTAATGTAGGCATTGTCTACCATCAAATGATTTTGTTCTGACCTACATGGATTTTGACTAAGCACATCAGCAATGATATTCTCGGATCCTTTGCAATAATGCACAGTGTAATTCAATTCTTGTAGTAGTAAACTCAATCTAACTAAACGACTATTAGTCAGATAACTGTGATTCAGGAATTCAAGACTTTTGTGATCAGTGATCACTATCACCTCTGATCCGAGTAGCATTTGTCAAAATTTTTGGAAAGCCCAGACTATTGCTAGTGCTTCCTTCTCTGTAACCATGTAATTTATTTCTGGACCTTTCAATTGCCGTCTAATAAAGTAGAGGACACCTGGTTGGCCTTCCTTTTGGATTTGGGACAGTGTTATCTCTAATCCAAAACCACTACTATCTGTTTGAATAATGAATGGTTTATTAAAATCAGGGAAAGCTAACATAGTTAACTTTAAAAACCCTGTTTTAATATTCTCAAATGCACAGTCTTGTTCTTCAGTCCATTTCCAATGTTCATCTTTTCTAATCAATTTTAGCAACTGTTCCATGTGGTCTGAGAACTTCTGATAGAAACGGTTGTAAAAATTACATAGGCCTAAAAATGATCTAATTTGTTTTCGAGTAGATGGTTTAGGAAAGTTTTGAATGGCAGAGATCTTCTCTGGATGAGGTCTTATCCCATTGCAACCAACAATATGACCTAAGAAAACAACTTGGTTGGAAACTAAAGTACTCTTCTTGAAGTTAATTTTTATACCTTTCAGAAAACACTCTTTAAAAAATATAGATAAATGTTGAAGGTGTTCTTCAACTGTGGTGGATGCAATAATTACATCATCCACATAAATAATTATGATTTGTTTTACCTCAGGAGATAAAGTCTTATCCAAACACCTGATTAGACCTGCACCACTATTTATCAATACAAATGGCATCCTATTAAATTGGTATGTAAAACCCTCATAATGAAAAGCAGTATATTGGCGATCTTCTGGATGAAATTCAATCTGCCAATAGCTGGAGGTTAAATCCAAAGTGGAAAATACCTTCTTGTTTCCAAATTTCATGAATAATTCATGTATGGGTGGTGATATATTTCTGTCTGGGACAGTAATTTTATTTAGTTGTCTAGCATCTAAACAAAATCTCATCGACCCATCTTTCTTCTTCACAGTTACTACTGGATTACAGTAAGGTGAAGAGCATTTGGAAATGATTTCCCAATCCAACATTTTATTAACTTGCTTAGATATATCTTCCCAATATGGGTATGGAATAGGATACAATTTAGATTGAAATGGTTGATCATTAATTAATCTAATTCTCAGTTGGAATCCCTTTATCACTCCTGGTATGTCTGAGAAAATAGAATAATATTCTCTTATAACAAATCGTAATTTTAATATATCATCACTTCCAAGCAAGTTGGATTCTGCAAGTTTACTCTCTAAAAGTGTTTCTGGAATGCTAGATGTTATACAGTCAACTTCAATTTGATCATATCTTGGAAGCAATGTCATCTCCAAGACTTCCTCATTAATTTTAACTGTTTTATTACAAAAATCAATTACACAAGTGTTCAAATGTAGGAAGTCTGCCCCTAAAATAACAATGTAAATCAAACCATTCAAAATTAAAAATACATGATAGAGAGTTGTTTGGCCAATTTTAATCTCAATCCAAATTTGTTTTTGGATTAATTTAGCTTTTCTGCTGTTAGCCTTGGTAACCTGCATAGATTTTAGTGGTAATATTTTGATGTTAGGATTTATTACTAAAATCTCTTGATAAAATTTCTCTGATATCACTGAAATTTGGCTACCAGAATCTAATAATGCTTTAACCAGCAAGCTCTCAAACAAAACTTCTATCATAGGGCAACTTTGTAAAACAAAATTTGGTGTTTTATCTTTCCATGAACAGATCATGTTAGTGATTTCTCGTGTAAAAGATTGATTCAAGTTCCTCATTGGGTATTTGGTTTCTTGAGGTGAGGAACATTTCCTCAAGTACCCTTTTAGTTTGTTTTATGTGAAACTATAGATATATCTTTACTACATCCCGGTCTTGGGGAATTTTTTGGATTATTAGAAGTTATTTTTACTTTATTTAAATTATCACGATTTATTTTGGGAGAGGGGTCATAAGGTATATTCCTTTGAGATGTTTTTCCCTTCCAATAACTGGTATCTCTATTATTTTTCCTTCTATTATAAAATATTGTATTGATTGAAGCTTCCTCTTTTTTTTTATCAGGTAATCTAATTGATAAATTAGTTTGATTCATATCAATACTATTTAAAAGTTCTACTATTTGTTCTATTTTTGTTATATTGGTACACAATAATGATTGTTCTATTTTAAGTGGTAAATTTCTTTTTATTATTCTAATCATTTCGCCTTCACTTAAATGATAAGTATTAAGTGTTCTTAATTTTGTTATTTGACGGCGAAAGAATTTGGTCAAGGTTTCTCCAGGTGTCTGCTTATACTTATCTTGGAATATTTGGTACAATAAAGCCTCTTGTCTATCTCTATTCCAAAAATTTTTAATTAATAACTCTTGGTATTCCATATAAGTAGATGGAGTTTGTGATAAAGACTCCCACCACATTAATGCATCTCCTTGTAAGTGACTATATGCAATGATCACTTTTTCTCCTTCTGATAAATTATGGTTAACGGAAAAATAAAGATTAAGGCTTCTAATATGTTCTATAGGAGATTCATTATGAGATCCCTTGAATATTTTTAACCTAACAAATTGGTTAATTGTACTACTTGGTATTGAATGGTTGTATACCTTTTGTTTTTCTAAAACATTCAACTGAGAAGTTGATGTTTGATTTTCATGATTAATCCTACAAGTATTTAAGTTTAACCCTTCTAATTCAAAATTACTAGGATAATTTTCAACTTCAGGCATTATATGATACTGAAAATTTGATCTATCACCAGAGTCAATTACTTGTTGTGGATCTTTTTGTATGACCTCCAAATGTTTTTCACCATGATTTTGTTCTTGATTACAACTATAAGTATTTACATTATTTTCAACCTGATGCATTTCTATAGTTGGTGTTCTTTTACATATTTGTGTTTCAATAACTAAAAATCTACTATCAGTGGATTCTTTTATTTTATTTACTCTATTCCAAGTTTCAGTAGTATCTTCCCTTAATTTTTCCAATACATTTTTATCTATATTGGTATTAATTTCTATTGAATTCATTTTATTTTCCAAAGTTTTAAGTTGATGATCAATAGTCTCTAATACATTATTCTGGGATTCTACCTCATTATTATGTTTAATAGATAGTTGATCTATTCTTGCGTGCGTTTGTTGTCTATCTTCTTGGATTTCATTCCGTATTTTATTTTGTTCTTCCTTTACTTCTTCCCTAAAAATTCCTTGATTTTTATACATTTCATCACATTTAACATTTAATCTATCTATGATGTCACTTTGGAACTCACTAAACCGCTGTTGACATTTTGAATTATTTTCATCAATTTCATTCTTTAGATCATTTAATGCTTGTTTAATTTCTATGTTATCTTTTTTAACATTATCCACATTTAAATTTAATTGTTGAATTTTTGTAGATAGTTTATTTTCAATTCCTGTTATTTCAACCTTCAAATCACTTTTTAAACTATTATTATTATCATCCAATTTTTGATTCAAATCACTTTTTAAACTATTAATATTATCATCCATTTTTTGATTCAAATCACTTTTTAAACTATTAATATTATCATCCATTTTTTGATTCAAATCACTTTTTAAACTATTAATATTATCATCCATTTTTTTATTCATATTATCAAGTAATTTTTGATTATTACTGTCCATTTTAGTCATAAACATTTGTAACATTTGCTGAATTGTATCAACATTAAATGATTGACTAATTCCAATTGTAGATGATTGATTTAAATCTTCATCAACTATATTTGGTGTTTGAGATAACACTTGATCTAAACTCTGTGTTTGTTGAGGGTATTCAACTATGGTTGTAGAACCCCCAGGTGCTTGTACTAATGATGATTGTTCTATAATATTACTATCATCACTTTGTTCACTTTGCAAATCATCTTGCATTTGACTACAGCATTCAATATCTTTGTTTGAAAACATTTTCCCACTTCGAAGCATAACAAATTTTAACTTAATTTAAATATTACACAAGTTTATATATTTTTATATTCAAAATATTATATCGTAAAGTTCTTTACCACCCCATGCTATTTATATATACTTATGATGTTCTAATGATCTATGTGTGTATTTTTAAACATCTATGTCTATAGAAAAACTTTATCCCACTCAACTCTTCTTTAAAACATAATTTAATAATTAGTTATTTAAATATTGATCTCTCTAAATCATACTATATATATTATCATTTTTTTATTTATATTAATCTTGTAATTATAAACACCATATGAATCTTCATAACAACATACTTGTTACTAAGAATAATCAATTAAAGTATCCATGACTTTTTCACTATATGTAATAATATAGAATCATTGATTCAAAGCCCCAGTTAATATACTAAATATGTAATAGTATATAATTTATACCCGTGATGAACTTAAATGTTCAATGCCTAAAACATTGAAGCCAAATATAATGGGCAGTCTACAGGGTATGAGATTTAATTGATAGATGCCAAATATAATGGGAAGTCTACAGGGTATGAGATTTAATTAATCGAAGCCCCAAATGTTTGGGTCGCCAAATATAATGGGATGACCTATTTGGTAGCCTTAGTTGAGGCACCAAATATAACGGAATGGCATTTAATCATCCCAGTTGATATACCAAATATAATAGAATCGATTATATTTAATGCTTGGAAATCATTAACTTAATGTTTCATAGTTAGGTTCGCCAAATATAACAAAATGGGTTATATTTAAAATATAAGTTGTATATATGGGGATGATTAAATTCCTTAGAAAGAGGATATGCATTTCACTACAATCAGACTTTGGGTCTTCAGGTAGAATGCTAGAAATGAATCAATGAAATACTAAGTCCATGATTATATCTATCTTTTTTATGCTAGCTCAATAATCTTTAATAAGTTTAAATATAATTTAGACTAGTTCATCCATCTTTCATCCCTCTTTCAGTCACCATTATGCCACGATATTCAAGCTCATGGAGAATTTGCAATTAGCTCTCTTCAGGGAAAATCCAAAACAAGTTATTATTTATATGCCTTTATATAAGCATTAATTACAATTGATATTCATATGATATTTATAATACTAGCATATATATAATATAATTCAATAATGATTAGACAAAGAGATCAAGTTAATAAATCAATATTTAATAAATAATAAAAAATATAATATAATAGATAATAAAATATTAATAAACAAATACGGATGAATTTTATCATTTTAAAAATATTAATAAATAATATTTTTATTTTAATACCCTATGATAAAACTCAATACTATAATAAATTTTCAAAAATTAAAGAAAATAGTTTAAATTAACAGATATATAAAAACAATATCTGGGTTCAAAAATTAATAATTTATGTAACTTATTAATTTATTTACCGTTCTTATTTATATGTTTCATAATTACCAATATATAAGTACTACTTGCAATTGTATAACTTATATATTATATGTATTTTTGATAAATAAAGTACATTAAACTTTTACAATATTACGTAGTAAATACAATATAATCTTGTTTAAGATATCTGTCAAATAATAACTATTCTTTATATCCCTCATCTAATTTGATGAATTATGTCAAGCTTTCAATTAATTATATTTAATAATAAATATAATTTTCCTATTAAGATATAATGATGCGATGCCAAATTTGAAATAAAGATAATAATAATAATAAACATATTAAAATAATATAAGCATTATTATAATATATATAAATAAATAATAAAGAAAACTTATTTATAATAGAGTTGAGAGTAGATATTGAAGTCTATAGTTCATCATCCTAATGAAGATCTTTTACGAAGTATATTATTAATCCATTGGTATAATGATGATTTTATTTATCCTTAAACGATAAACTGTTAATAATATCCAATGATTTGATTAATGTGAAATAAAATAAATATTCTTCGAATGTAGATGTTCTTAATCTTCATTTTTCTATTATCATTAGACGTTCTATATATCCAATATTTCAAAATATTTTAAAATAGCATGCAAGGTTGGTTTCGAAACCTTTACAATACAAAGCTGTTTTACTCAAAACACATTGTTTTATCCTATATATATATATATATATATATATATATATAATTATCTTAAATTTATATATATCCGAAGAATCACGGAAGTATTAAAACAACGTAGTTTCCAAAAAACTTAAACAGACGTTCTTTTCTTTTATATTGCTATTCCTTTAAGACTTAATAGAAAATTAAAATATTTTCCTTGCAGACTTTTAATCCACAGATTATTTTAATTTGGAAAAGTTAATATTTAAATTCCAATCGTTGAACGGTAGTATTGATAAAAGAAAAAGTTATTTAAAGAGAAATGATTTTCTTTTCTTCTCCTTAAAAACAAAAGAACGAATCAATCTGCTCGTGTGTTATTACAAGTTCATGCTTAACTCAACTATCAATTGTTCCATTGACATTAAGATTTAATAATAAAATAAAAAAAATATATAAGTATTTATTCTTAACTTCAAATCTGGCATTTTACTCAAAAGCTTAAGGTATGTATTATTTAAAACTCAAATGTATATATAAATAATATATATATATATATATATATATATATATAATAAAATAGTCAAATAAAAAATTATATTTATAAATAATTTCCTAAGAGATAAAACATGTTAGACCAATAATAACAACTGTAAGTTACTATTATTATATATATATATATATATATAATGACAAATAATAAATTTTGTTATCGTCTCATTACTAGTAGATGTCACAATTAATTAATGATTTATATTTTATTGCTTTGATTGGATCCATACATGCCATCACTCTGGAGGATCACAAATTCTCTTGTCTTGTTTTGTATTCTTGTTTGAAACAGAGGTAGACAGCTGCATCCTGGAACAAGTGATCTAAAGTAGCAGAAACTCTGTGTGGGTTGCCATATGCCAGACCATAATAACAACATCCATAAGGTATTGCTCTGCCATAAGCACGGGCATACCCTTGTCCATTAAAATCATGATGAAATGTCATATCAGCTGAAGATGCCATATTAACGTTCACTGACTTATATGCTAGTACCAAATAAACAGTTATTTGGCATAGTCAATTGTGAAAAGTCCAATTAATGATAGTCATCTATAAATAGAAATTTTAATTGATGGACCACAGGAGAAACACAAAAAATATAATGCTAGGTAAATTTTTTTTTATACATATACATTTCAAAATGCATTTTAATCTGTGACCTTTTTTCTTTTTTCTATATTGTTTTATAAATTTTTTTTTTTATTTATTCAATAATTAATCTTAACTTTTTTAAAAATTATTTATTTTTTTAACTCTAACTGAAAAAATAGCATAACAAATTATCTAGGAGGGATTTTAATTTAAAATTATATGAATTTATATTTACATCTAGAATTTAAAGAAATTATCTTATGCATTGAAAAATGTAGCTATTCTTTTAATAAAAAATACTGGAGGATACCTAACAGTTAAAATTAAATATTTTATTTAGAATTAGACTAATTATTTTAAGTAAGTATTTTTTTTCAGCAAAATCAAACTATCATTCCATGTAGCTATAAATTTTAAATCAATAATTGATGAACAATGAATCTATGTAGAAAATATATAGACTTAGTTATTAAAAACTAATGAATGGTAAATATATGAAACCTATATTAGCAGAGACGTTGTGCAGGTAAGATATGCTTTTATGCAAAATAAATTCCACAATCCCATGAATTAAAATATATAAATTAAAACAAAATGAATTTTATACAATTTTGTTTAATAAAAGATAAAGGACAAGTAGAACATTAAAAACTTATAATTGCTTACAATTTTACCTTTCAATTAAATATTAACTCCCCTGACATAGACGCCACATAATAACTTTAAACAATTTTCTTCTGCAGTACCTGTCATTACTGTAGTAAGAAAATGATATTACTTACTTTTCAGATCAGATATACTTTAAAATCATTTAGAGATTTATAGAACATTTATTAAATACCACTATGAATTTTACTTCTTTTTTACCTATCACATTTTTCTGGTCAGGCTTACTATATACAATATTTAATAAAACATATACATTCAAAATGTCTTTAAAATTTGTTGATAAAAGAAAATGATTCTCCAAATTTATTTGTGGGAAAACTTTACTTAATAACTGTCATACATACATACATACATACATACATACATACATACATACATACATACATACATACATACATACGTACGTACGTACGTACGTACGTACGTACATACATACATACATACATACATACATACATACATACATACATACATACATACATACATGCATACATGCATGCATGCATGCATGCATGCATAGATAGATAGATAGATAGATAGATAGATAGATAGATAGATAGATAGATAGATAGATAGATAGATAGATAGATAGATAGATAGATAGATAGATAGATAGATAGATAGATAGATAGATAGATAGATAGATAGATAGATAGATAGATAGAATTTAAATATGCACCAAATCACTAAAGCTACATTACTTTATAGAAAAATAAGGAGTAAACAACACAATGATCACTTTTATCAATAACTGGATGCATTAGCTTATTGGCATATTGGTATTACAGTTTATAAAAACATCGTGCTATATAAAATAAATGTCTTGTTTACATCATCATCATCATTATCAAACATTATCAATCCACTGCAGGATGAAGGTCTCTCCAAGTTTAATCCATCTTCTCCCATCTTTAGCTTCTCTTCTCCACATCACCCCTGCACTCTTTCTTATTTCATCCATCCATCTCACATGTGGTCTCTTTCTGGGTCTTTTACAATCTCTTGGAATCCAGTTTAAAATTTCAATTGTCCATCTATTATCATCTCTTCTAACAATATGTCCAGCCCAACTCCACTTCAATCTTTTAATTTTTTCAATGAGGTCAGTAACACCTGTTTGTTCTCGTACCCATACATTGCGTTTACGATCTCTTCTTCTTACTCCCAACATACATATCTCCATACTTCTTTGAGTGATATGAAGTCTCTAAATTGCTCTTCTATTGAGTATCCAAGTCTCAAATCCATAAGTAAGAACTGGTAAAACACATTTGTTAAAAACCTGCCTTTTCAAACACATAGGCATATTTCCTTTTAGTATCAAGTTATTTCTACCAAAAGCACTCCAACCAAGTTTAATTCTATGATTAATTTCCTCCATTATGTTTCCATCTGTATTAATAATCTGACCAAGGTATTTGTAACTGTTAACTTCTTCTAATTCATCATAATCAATCTTTATTTTCATATTTTGAGCAAATCGATTAAACATTACTTTAGTCTTTTTAACATTTATCTTTAGTCCTACTTTCCTACTTTCATCTGATAATTCCTGCAACATTTCCTGCAGATCTAAAGCATTATTTGCAAAAACAACTACATCATCTGTGAAATCTAAATGACTTAAATAATCACCATTTACTTTCACTCCTTTAGTTTCCCATTTTAATCCACAAAATACTTCATGCAGCACTGCTGTAAAAAGTTTTGGAGATATGGAGTCAACTTGTCTTACACCTTTCTCAATGTTGACTTTCCCAGTGTCATTATGTAATGTAATTGTTGCTGTTGCATTTTTATAAATATTCTTTAAAATATGACAATATCCTGGATCTAAACCTTGATGATCTAATGCTTTAATCACTGAAGAAATGTTTATAGAATCAAATGCCTTTTCATAATCTACCAATCCTAAGAATAATGGCAACTCATATTCATTTGTCCTTTCTATAACTTCTCTCAATACCTGGATATGATCTACTGTACTAAAACCACTTTTAAATCCATCTTGTTCTCTTGGTTGGTGGAAATCCAATGTTCTCTGTAGACGAGTAGTAATTATCTTGGTAAAAATTTTATATAAAACTGATAAAAGGCTGATAGGTCTGTAATTTCTAATATCTTCTTTATCACCTTTTTTAAATATTAATATTATTACTGCATTCTTCCAATCATCCGGTACATCTTTATCATTTAGACATTTGGTATATACCTTTGCTAAAAAAATTTCTATTTCTTCACCTGCTTCTTTTAATATATCAATTATAATTCCATCATTACCTGGAGCCTTTTCTTTCTTCATACATTTAATTACATGTCTCACTTCTTCATTTAAAATTCTGGGCAATTTAGAAGATGTAATAGATATAGGAGGTACTTGTTCTTTATTACTATATAATTCTTGATAAAAATCTTCTACCAATTTTATGATGTCATCTCTCCTTTTAGTAATAATTCCATCTTTTTTTTCTTATTGCAGATATAAATTTCCTACCAATACCAAAATGTTGTTTTACATTCTTAAGACTTTTATTTTCTTCTACAGCTTTCCTTGCTAGTTCAGAGTTATACTTTCTTATATCATTTTCAACTCTTTTCTGCACCATTTTACAAAATTCGAGATATTCAATTCTTTTTAATGCATCATTTTTGTATATCTTCATATTCCTTCTTTTCTTCATAAATTCTCTAGTCTCAGTAGAAATTTTATTGGTCAATTGCTGTTTCTTTCTACCAGCTATCGTTGTTGCAGTTTTCAAAAGTGTATCAGTTATTTTCATATTAATTTCATTCAAATCTGAATCATGTTCAAAATCTACTAATACTTGAAACCAATTTGTAAGTTATAATTTAAATTCATTAGAATGTTTCTGAAGATTAGGAATATCAACTGTAAATATTGTTTTTCTTAATAATTTTTTTCTCTCTAGTTTTACATTAACACGTAACTTACACCTTACTAATCGATGATCACTTCCTGTGTTAAATTTATTAAGAACATTACAATCTTGAAATATGTATTTCCTGTTAGTCAAAATATAATTCAATTCTGCTGTACCTTCATTTGGATGCTTCCATGTCCATTTCTTTTTAACATTTTTTTCAAAAAAAGAATTCATAATATAAAGTTTTTTTTTTTCTGCAAACTCCACAAGTCTATATCCTCTCTCATTTCTATTACCATAACCAAAATTACCCACACCCTTTCTTCTTTCATTTTTTTTTACCAGATCTAGCATTAAAGTCTCCCATAACAATTTTAAAATGGTGTTTTCTCTGATCAAAAGCCTTTTGTACATCCATATAAAAATCTTCTACTACTTCATCACTATGAGAACTTGTTGGGGCATAAACCTACATTATCTGCATTTGGTATCTGATATTAAGTTGTATAACTAATCTTGCCACTCTGTCCGATACACCATCAATCTCCACAATATTGTTCTTCCACTTTTTATTTATAATGAATCCTACTCCATTTGTATTTCCAATATTTGTGCCTTTATAATATATGTCCACTTTTTAAATCTATTGTCTCTTCACCCTTTCTTCTGACTTCACAAAGTCCAATAATGTCCCATTTAATATAAGAGAGTTCTTCTAATTCTTGCAATCTTCCTTCACTTGAAAGTGATCTGCAGTTGTAAGTACCTAAATAAAAAGTCATCATCAAATGGCAGCCTGGGTCCACAATCAGGGGATTCTTAGCACCATCCACTTTCGGCCACCAACCGCTGCCTTGGTTGGTGACTTTACAGCCTCCTGGGAATAAGAGCCATGCTTTATTTTTGTCTGTCATAATTGTATATTTGTATTGGGAAAATATTTATCATTTACATAAACCTTCATTCTGCCTTATCAGGCACTGAGAATAAAGACCATGGTGTTTCTTGATCTTAAACTCAGAGGTAAAAAGCCAATAACCTCACCACGCTGGCTAATGCATGTTGGTGAGCAGCCCATCCATGTTCATATACTATATGAATAATCACATAGTAATAACAGCTGCAATGACAAGAATGTATGGAGTGGACATTAGGAATTTGCCCTGCTCGGTTCCTTTAAGGCCTCAAAGAGGAATCAAAGGGTCTCCTTTCAGTTAATATCAAAACTCCTTTCTGCAGCCCTTGTTTATATATGTTTAATTTAATAATAATGGCATATCTTAAATTCTAGAAATTTCAAAAGCGTCATTCATTCACATAGTAAAAAAGTGATTTAAAGTTATCAATTAACATCTTTAGTCTCTCATTTTCAAACACATAAGATTTTCCCATATATATACGTTTGGGTCAAAAAGATAGATGGATTCATTTTATCTTTTCCCAAAGACTTTATTTTGTGTTTGAAAAAATGGGAGTATTCATTTATATAATGACATCTACAAAGCCCATGTGCATTAGATTATTGGCTTATTGGTATTACAGTTTATAAAAAAACATCCTGCTATATAAAATAAATGTGTTGTTTACAATAACTGGATTGGTTTTCAGATTTTATTACTTCTTTTAAATAACAATTATTAGATGCCCATTTATTGATTAATATTATATGATTAGGTGTGTTGTTATGGATGCTCAATGGAAAAGTTTTTCGCGTTATAAAACCAAAAATAATTATTTTGTTTTAGCCATCTCTGATTTATATTATATATGGCAGTCAGATGTTGCATAGCTATACCACATAACACTTTCTACAATTTTTATAGCATATTTTTAACGTTATTATTATTACAGATTATAATTTATAAAATCAAATTTATTAGACGAATAAAATACAAAGTTATGACATCGGAAAAAAAAGTTCCAAAATAAATTTTAACTTTGTTCAGTAATTTATTTTAAACTAATGATTTGAAAAGTTATATACCTATTGTATTCTTTCAACTTTCGATAAACGTTTATCTTTTTTTTTTTTTTTGTTAAAGTTTGTAAGACTATGCAAACCTTGTCAAGTGTTAATCAAACTAAGAAATTCAATTAACAGTGAGGCAGCCACTAATACATTTTTCTTTTAGACTAATATTATTTTGCCAGAGTAATGAGTTATTTCAATACAACTTTAGCTTTTTGTTTATTCTAAGCCATTCTAAAATGTTTAGTTGTATTAATTTGCTGAAAATTCTGTTATCCATAGCAGATAACTGTTGTGACAATTCTTGACAAGATATCGATATCAAATCAAAAAGATAAATTATATATATATATATATATATATATACTATGTTTAGTATATATATATATATATATATATATATATATCTAAACACAGTCTCAGACATATCTAAGATATCCAAGCACTGTTTAAATACATTATTAAATTTATACAATAAAATTGGTTAGTAAAGCAAGTACAAGCCCACAAACAAATTACCTAGATAGTTCATGTAAAACAATGCATGGAGACTAATTAAAGATAAACTCTTCACCAAAAAGTATTTTATTCCATAACAGAAAACCTAGCAGTTTATCCAAGTGAAACAACAGTAGTCTCACACTATTTATTAATAAGATGGCATAGATGCATTCTACAAATAGTGATAAATAAAATCAAACCAATTGAAAAATGCATTTGTATTATATATATATATATATATATTTATATATATGTATATATATATATATATATATATATATATATATATAAACTTACAAATGTGCATTAATATAGGTGATTAAATATTAATTCATGTACAGTTTTCGCGTGCAATTTAAATAACCATTTCTTATGTATATATATTAAAGCATATGGGAAAATGAATGTTCTAAATCCTATAAAACATGTTTTATAAAACATGTTTTCAGAAACAACTGTGTGTAATAAAATAATATTAAAGTAAATATACTTTGACGAAATAGAACTTGCCCTCAACCGGGTGAAAATGTAGAAAAAAAAACATGAGGTTATTTTTGTTATTCAATTGTGTGAAGAAGTCTTCCAAATAGTTGGCAAATTTTATTGCTTTATTATGTTTGTTAATGCAATTTGTTTGTTTTTAATAGTTCTCTAGCCTTTCTAAATATGCTGTGGTCATGGTTTATTGCATGATTTTATCTTTAGAAAAATCTATAGATAGCAAGTGCTGAAGATATGGAAATTTTGTCACTGCATGAATGTGCTAATCTTTTCTTGCACTTAATCATTGATTGCTCATTTCTATGTATGTAATAGGGCACATGCCACATGGGATATCATATACTTTTTGGTCTTCCAAAAAGGTAACATCATTAAGTAATCTTTTACCCAATCTCTGTACCTTTCCATTTTTTTTTACTCTAACAAAATTATTTGCTTTTTTTAGAATTTTTTCTTTGTTCATTGCTATATTTATAGTAATAGTATAATTGCCATATATTTTGATGTCTTTGTTTAATGCAGATGCATTCAGAAGTAAAAATGCCATTATAAAGAATGATGTAGATATAGTGAAGATTTTGGCGTATTTAGATTTTTTTTATATATAAGAGATGAAAAGTATTATTGTTTGTTTTAAAAAGAAACATCAAGAAAAGAGAGTTTTTCATCCAACTTCCCTTTCATACTGAATATAATTTGGGGATGTAGTTTATTAATATGCATTAAGAAAACATTGACTTTTTCTGGCCCATGTGACCAAACAACAAATATGCAATTGATATACCTGTTCTATATATATGTCTTGTATAATATTGTTTTTAAAGGATATATTTAAAACTCATTCATGAATAAATTCGCAAAATTATGGAGATGCAATATCTCACTGGGATTTCAATATTTTGTTTTTAGATTTGGCCATTATAAGTAAAAGATGGGCATTAAGACACTATTTTGGTAATACTTGAGATTAACTCTTTAAATTGCAACATTTTGTAGCATAGGTTTATACATATATTAGATATAGTACATATAACTAAATGTATATTTAATATCTTTCACACACACACGCATATATATATATATATATAGTAATCCTAATATTTTCATGGATAAAAGATGTCATATTATTATTATTACTTGTGGGATATTTTGTGTAGTTAAAAAGCTAAATGCTGACATTTCAGTACAATATCAAGTACCTTCCTCAGAGCATTCTCTTTCTCAAATCACACAGTCTTATGATTTCAGAAAGAGGATGCTCTGAGGTAGATACTTGATATTGTACTAAAATGTCAGCATTTAGCTTTTTTACTACAAATAATATCTTGCAAATAATATATATATATATATATATATATAATATACTGGCTTCAATCCAATGATGATCACACATCATCTGCCAGATTTGGTGTAACTAGGTTTCAACTTTATTTATAATACATTTATAATGTTATTTAATTTTAAATATTTGAGAATGAACCCGGCACGTTCGAGCAAAGTGGAGAATACTATTGATAGCAAAGCTGTCAATACTATCCACAATCAGACTGAGTTATGCAATGCATAACACAATCACATTTTCAGATCGTGGCCCACCTCAACTGCTAGATTCAAACCCCTACTATCCAAACACTCTATTTGTTTTGGAATAAACCCTTGGCACAGATAGTTCAGAACTAACATGTTTTTGACAATAGGCAAATAATCCAGCACTCGAAAAAAATCCATTAACTAGCTCAGTCTATTTTTAATTCAATAACAAAATATTGTTTCACTTAAAGAGTGGCAAAAGAATTGACCGACAAATAAAGCTTTAAGTTTAAAGACCATTTAATTTAATTAACATTTATTAAACTAATCTTAAATATTTTATAAATCTTATTTATTAATATAACACATGCACATTTTTAATTCACACACTATAATTTTAGGAGAAAGCATTAAATAAATTTGAAATTTAAAATACAATGAAATCAATATACTCATGCATGAATACTCATAACATTTTAAACACACATATTAATAGTTCATCTATGTATGCTATAAAGTTCTTAAACTTGACTCTTGAGGTTTTATGAATATGATGGCTACTTTAAAAATAAGAAAATGTTATTACCTAGGATTTTGAACATGGATACTTCTTGCTATTTGCTGCTTCTAATGAAGTATTTCTAACCGGTTAGATTTAAAGATTTCTTGTGGAGATTTGATGCTGACTATTCCAAGGCATTTTCTTTAAGACAATGAGATATTGAGTGTCTTCAGGTTGTTACACAGGCTTAATATTATTGGGTAGGTTGGCTGATTTCATAGGACATCAGGCTGGAGAAAGTTATATGTTTTTTGAAGTTTTAACACTGCATTCATGATTCTGGATATATAATAAGCTGACTGATATAACTCACTGATAGATTGTACTGAACTGTTATCTAAAATTCAACTAACTGTTCGATAAAAAATTGACTATTTATACATATGATGTGAGGCCAGTTTGATATTCTCCAGCTATATATCTGTTGTCGAAATTCCTTTGTTAATCTTTTAAATACATGTTTTTGGAGATCATTTAATTAGTAGCCACACAAACATGTTTTTGTATATTTTTAATTAGTAGCGATTGCTGAGTGTTTTTTTAATTTTTAACTTTCTTTTTTTTTTTAATATTTAATATGCATACATTATATTTACAGTTGCACACACATATATAATTTGAGATCCATTCACTATTTAGTTTTAAGATGACTTTTCTTCTTTAATTTAAATAAAAATAGATTTATGTTTTTAAACTTTTAACTTATATTTTAACTAATAAAAAACTCTTTAACTTCTTTTATGAAACTTTAACTTGATGCTTCTAAAGCAAACCCCCCTCCCCCTTTTAATTAAATAACTGTAATTTTTATTTAAAAACTCTTAAACTTTTACGTTTACATTTTTTTTTACGAAAGATTTTTATTTTAATATTTTTTTAAAGAAAATTATTATGTGCCAACACAATATGTGTGTATATGTATATATATATATATATATATATATATATATATATATATATATATATATATATATATATATATATATGGAGAGAGCTGGATTGAAAGACATATGGATGTCTGAACATTCAGAGTTTCTGTTTAATATTTATACATTAGATAAAGTGCTGGGCTTATCCTGGTATTTTAATCTAATGATTGCATATTCTAGAACAACACTGAAGATGCCAGTAGCAGAACCCAGTCTAAGGTTGGGGGTATTCTACAAAAGCTTGTTAACAATTTGTTGTGTGAGCTCTATATATAATATTTGTAAACACAAGCTTATTAAATTAGGTCAACTGAATCACCATCATGGTAAAATATTTCAGCATCACCCACTGTGAATAAATATAAAATGTGAACTTTAAAGAGCTAAAGTCAAAATCCAGACATATTCATTATAATATATATATATATATATATATATATATATATATATATATATATATATATATATATATATATATATATATATATATATATATATATATATATATATATATATATATATATATATAGTACTCAACTTGAAAATGCATTTTACTTAGTTTAGACAATTCACAACTTTCTATACTTAAATGCACATTTCTATATTTAAAAACAAAACAAATATGAAATCCAAATTAACATCATTTAATAAAGTACAATAAAAAATTGATTAGAAAACCAATAAATTTTATTGTAATTAGTTCATTTTCAAGCAATAAAATAGGAGTACTACTTTGAGGAAATGTTATTAATTTATTTAAAAATAAGCATATACAAATGAATGAATAACTCTTGATTGTATTAACCAAAAAATAAATAGATTTATCATAATAAAGTAGTAAAATATTATTCAGAATTATGTAATATTTGTATTGATAATTTAATTTATCGTAAATTTGAAATAATCTACTAGATGTATAATATCATCAATATTTGTGTGAATGATTTATTTGAAATTTATAAAAATTACATAAATCCATCAAAGAATTTGATGTTAAGAATATAAGACTCAATTAATTTCAGGTCTCAATCATAATCATCTTATTTTAAAGTTTATTACTTTAATACACAGCTTCTCAATAAATATATCTTAAATAGACCCTAGGATTTATTTAAAAAATAAACGAATATCTAGTTTATCATTTAATGAAAGCATAATTTGATAATACATTAAAAATGTTTACATTTGTTTTGACCCATATTATAAGTTGAGAGATATATAAACTCAGGATTGAAATATTAAATAAAGTTTGGATATTTTAATCTCGAATCCATGCAGGTTGTTTTCATCAATAAATTTAAACAGTAAGCAAAGTTTCGGCCAGAAATTTATCCAGTTATCTTTCAGAACTAAGGAAAGAGTGGTGTTTACACAACATCTGAAGTTATTCAACTATTAACAACATAAAAATAATACATTACATAGCAATAGATATGAGAATGAGTGACTGAGCCAGTGTATAAATCATTGTTCTTGATCCAATTAAGATGTTGCTTGAAATAATCTTCATTCTTTTATCTACAGACTTCCATATATATAATTATAACAAATAAAGAAATATAACTTAAAATCAATCACAATAAAAATCTATAAAAGAAATAATATCACCACATGAAAGCAAAACTGTTAAGTAATTCATTCCTAAAAAGAATCTCTCATGTACAAGTATTTATTAGAATGAGATAACAAATTCAATGTTGTATGCAATTCGACATAATTTCAACTGGAAATCCTACATAAGAATTTTTACTTTTTTTTTAAAATCAAGTTTAATAATACAATATTACCAATGTTTGTAATATATTTACAATGTGAGTTTCACTATATTTATATAATAAATTATTTTATACTTTATTAATATTTAAGGTTTATTTAGGAAATCTTTAATAACATGTCTTATTATTAATATAATTTGTTTCATAGAGATGAATTATAAAGCTGTAATTTGATAGGAGTAGATGAAATTAATAAATTCCTATCTAAGATTATATATATATATATATATATATATATATATAAATCTTAGATTCCCTAAATAAAAGGTCACATATATATATATATATATATATATTGTGACCTTTTATTTAGGTCATGATATGAAATAATCCGAAATTTAAAATTTTTAAAGATAGATCTGCAATTGATAGCTTAATAAATAACTTTAAATAAAGACTGTTTTAGATGCACTAGAAAATCTGCTTGATTGGAGAAGAGATTTCAAACCCATTGCAGGATTTGAATAGTGATAAAGTAATACTTTAACAGTATTATTATTATTTTGGGGTATAAATATGTTTGCTATTTTATTATTGTTGAATAGTAATTGAAAAAAAAAAAAATTAAAAACTTGTAAATGAATAATTATAGTCAATTCCTTAAGTATATTTTAATAGTGAATTAAAACATTATTAAATATTCTAGTAGTTATCTAAAATGAAGGTAGAGAGAGTAAAAATTAATGAAATGCACACTTTCACATCTTGGTCAATTGTTAATTGTACCACAATCCAATGTAATACAACGTATAAATAATTAAACAGAGTTTGTAGGGGGGCTATTAAGAAAGAAAATCAGAATAAAAAGGACTTTAATATCTAACACCTACAATTAAAAAAAAAAGAGCTGAAAAATTTGCAAAATTGTAATTTAATTGAACAAGATTACAAAATGGTGTCGGCTTAAAAACATGGAATAAGAAATTTTACACTTTGTATG